>JAIVFJ010000356.1:0-59158 GCA_025765615.1 Zopfochytrium polystomum | reverse complement strand
AGTGTCATCAGTTCGGTGGCACCGTGGCACCCACACCAATCGCAACCAATCCCATGGTCGAAGTGCAGGTCATCGTCCTCCTCGTCGTCTTCACAGTGATACTGGCCGGGTGCTCGTGCCGCATCCACCAAGCCGCCGTGGCGCGCACCGCGGTGATGTCAGCGGCAGCATCCAGCTCCGTCCAACGCACCGAGATCGATCAAGAGCCGCTTCCCCTCTACTCACCCAGCCCGACCGATCCACCAGCACCACCTCAGAACAGTGCCGAAGCGGACGGCACAGCCGCAGCCGCAATTTCGATCGAACTTACCGAGATCGTCACAGCGAGCGCCGCGGAGGGTCCCACTGGAGCCGATTCGACCGAGGAGCGGTATCCTCCAACACCATCGCTCGCCCCTCCAGTGTACTCGCCGAGTTAGCTGCGAACATCGCATGCAAGCGTTCATCGTCCTTCTTTCTACATGTCTGCGCTGATCTCAACACTCATTATACTATTGTCAATGCGAACCTCATCAGTCCGCCTTTCGGTCACTTTTTGGATCAGCGAGGCCGGCGTCGCTTGTCTGTGGGATCGGTTGTGGATAGCGGGTCAAGGGTTTGGGTTGCTGTGAATAGACAAATCCAATCGGATTGCCGATGTGCAGTCTACCCTCTACCATGCCTATACTGGTGCTCCAGACTTCTCTTGTGATTCATTCTGTCGATCTCACTCGATCACACTCGCCAGCACAGGAAATTTGGCTCCTGTCTACTTGTGACCAGCAGCGTCAACATGTTTTTTTTCCTGCGACAATTCTCTGACAGCTACCCCCAACCATCATTACGTCGAACTACCGCTAAACAACTCCGCCCGACACCGACCGACCTCATGATCACCGCAACAAACATCTTCGGCAGCTCGTCCTGCACAACCCCACTCGCAATCGCCGGAAGCAGCCTCTCCAACACCTGCACAAACTCAACAGTCTGCACCGCGACCCAGCGGAGCGCCATCGTCGTCAACACCACAACCACCTGCCTCGCCCAGCCGACCAGCTCCGACTACGCCGCGTCGGTCCTCGGCAAATCGACCTACGTCGGCGTCGTCATCTACGCCGACGTCGCCTGCACGACAGAAGTCGCCAGCCGTTTTGTGATCGCGGACGGCAGCTGCGTCGCGGGGCCTGGGACGAGCTACAAGGCGACGGTCGGCAGCGGGAAGGGGACGTTCGCTACGTACGGGACCACAGATTGCTCGGGGAACACGGCGTCTTGGGACGGGCCGTTTGTGACGACAAAGTGTGGGAGCGGGGCGTCAGCGCTGACGGGCTACCTGGTGGTCGTGGCGGGGAATACGATCGTTTCGAGTGCGGCGCCTCGGGGGGTGTCGTTGGTTGGGGCGGTGTGCGCCGCGCTTGGGATTGTTGCCGTTTCAATGTTGTAGCAATGCGCATCGTTGGTCGGCGTCGCAACCGCATCAATAGAGACAACAATATGTATAGATCGAGTTTGGTTGCTCTGAACCTCTGTTGAAGAAAGAGAACACCTGCTTGGAACTGACTCTCCCCAAACCCTTTTTTTTGTTCACTGCAGTTTTACAAGGAAGCCCAACAAATCCACCTTCGTGACAACGTTCTTCACAATGTGTTCGCCAGCAGCGCCGCGCTCGGTGACGATCGCAAACGCGTTGCGATCAAAGAAACCATCGAGGGACTCGAGCGGCGTTGCCGCGGTCACTTCCTTGAAGGTGTGGGCTTTGCTGAACTTGATCATGCCCTGTGTGACAGGGTCTGAAAGGGTTGCGCGGCCGCTTGCGACTTTGGAGAGGGCGTCGCCTAACGGTGATTGGGAGGAAACGAACGTAAGCGGTTGTGCTCTCCGCGTTTCTCACTCAAGAAACACACACACACAAAACAAGATCGTACCCAAACCAATGATTCCAACAAGCTTGGCAGATGTGGTAGCTGTTACGGGAAGCTGGTCGAAGCCCTTTTCTTGCATGATCTTGATCGCGTCACGGATGGAGTCTGGGAGAAATAATCATCAGCGGTGCAAATTCCTTCAACACAATTACCGTTTGAGGAACAGAAACGGCAGCTGGGAGGTTCAGATCCTGAGAAAATCGTGAAGTTAGTTTGCTGGACACACTGTGCGAACAAAAGCCACCTTGATGGTCGCGCCCTTCCATTGAAGTTTCTTCTCCTCCGCCTCCTTCTTGGTCTCTTCGTCGGTGAAGCCGCTGACTTTCATCCACTCGTCGCTGGGGAGTCCGTGCGAGTGAGTATCGGTAAACTCGAACAGTCAAGAACATCAGCTTACTTCAAAAATTTGGTCATGTAGTTCCGAACAGAGTCAGCGAGCAGAACCACGCAACGCTTGCCCGGACCGAGCCGCTTTGCAACCTTGACCGCAGCAGCCATAGTAGCACCGCAGGATCCACCGCACAGCAAACCCTCCTCGCGAATGAGCCGCCTGGCCATCACGAACGACTCCTTGTCGTAGGTCTTCACCCACTCGTCGACGTGGCTGCGGTCCAAAACAGCCGGCACAAAGTCGTAACCGATTCCCTCGACCTTGTACGAGTGGATCCCTTCGCTGTTCAAAGCTTCGGGAAGAGCCAGGATGGAGCCGTGCGGGTCGACGCCGACGATGATGCATTCCGGGCAGCGCTCCTTGATCTTTTTGGCGACGCCGGCGATCGTGCCGCCCGTACCCGCCGATGCGACGAACATGTCGATCTTCCCGCCGCACTGGGCGAGGATCTCCTCGGCAGTGCCTATGTTGTTGAGATATGCGATCTGATCAGTTTTGGAACGATCTGGCCAGGATACTCTCTGACAATTACCTTCGTAGTGCGCCAATGGGTTGTTGATGTTGGAGTACTGGTCCGGAATCCACGAGTTTGGAATCTCCTGGTTGAGCCTCTTCGCAACGCCAATGTGCGAGTCCGGAGAGTCCCACGCCGCCTCGGTCGGCGTCCGGATGATCTCGGCGCCGAGGCCCTTGAGGACGTCGACCTTCTCCTGCGACATCTTTTCCGGCAGAGTGATGATCGCGCGGTATCCCTTGACGGCAGCAGCGAGGGCGAGACCGATACCCGTGTTTCCGGAGGTGGCTCGATGATCGTGTGCCCAGGCTTGAGCGTGCCATCCTTCTCGGCGGCTTCGATCATTCTCTTGCCAATGCGGTCCTTGACGGAGCCCCCGGCGTTGAAGAACTCACATTTCGCAACTTCGAGGAGCGGAATGGTGAGGCACGAAACGACGCATTGTACGGAAGCACACGTAGCTTACCCAGCTCGCACTGCAGACCTTCGGATTTTGCGATCCGGTTGATACGAACGAGGGGAGTTCCTCCAATGTGGTCGAGGATCGTGTCCAGGATCTTGCAGCGATCTGCAGTTGGACATGAAACTGGTTACGAGGTCGGAAGAGGTTCTCGGGTAGGAGAAGGGAATACCGAAGTTCAGGTTGGGTTGGGCCATGGCTGGGTGTCGAGGTCAGGGGTGATTCAAACGAGAGGAAAGAGATGTCAGATTTGCTCTTGTCGAATCCTTCTTGTTGGCTCTGCCGATCACTCGACCGTGTCACCTTCCGACGACACCGCGGGAACAAACCCAGCGCGGGGGCACGGACTCCATTCGTTCAAGACCGGATTGAAGTTCGATCCACATCGCGCCAAAGCGTCCCGACGCTGGAAGGCACGCCATCAAAGCGAAGGGGCAAAGAACACACCATCTTCGACTTCGAGTGTGGACTCAACAGCGACCCACGACAACGATTTGGATCACGATTCAGGCTCCGACAGCGAGACGCGGCGGTTCGGGACGCCGAAAGTTAGAAAGCAACGCCTTCAGGTTCGTCGACGAGAAAATCGACGACAACGATGCGACCGTTTCCGACAGCGCTACGATGGCTGAAAGTAAGGGAGGCGCAATCTGTTCGAACTGAAAAAGGTCCCTGACGAAGCGATCACGCAGATGATTCCAAGCGAGCGGACCGAGAAACACGGAATCTCATTGCTCTCATCCGAGATGCCGAGCGTGAATTGATCGTAGACCCGTCGTCTTATTTTCGGTTCAAAGGAGAACAGGATTGGACATTAGATTCAAAGGCATCCCTTCAGGCAGATCTTTTGAGCGAGGTGGGTGCGAAGCTCAACAAGGTGGGGGTTTCTGACTGTTGACCTCCCAGGGACGTGTCGAAGCTGTGGGCGCTCGATTTTGCCGGTTTGGACGAGGCCCCTTGCAACCCTTCCGCTGTCGGACAGATTTGCTCTCGCTGAAAACGAGTTGGTTTATGCGGTAAGTTGCAAAACTGATCATTTGGGAACGCGAAGGCAGGGTTGTTCTGAATGCAGATGCCAGGACGACGGATTCCTTCTCCGATCTGTCCCACTAATCAACAAGATTATCCTCTTATAATCCAGCGTATAAGTCGAAGACGACCGTAAAGAGCGCGCCACTAATCTCTACGGCACCTTCAGAACGAGCTTTGCCAGTTTACGCCCAGCCACCTGCTAGATCGACCAAGGACGCCAGGCCTTGGGCGAAAAGTTCTCGCTTGCGGATCAAGCTCAACCAAGTTCTTCTACGAACAGCCGCATCATCTGCGAAAAAAAACCGCAGGAAAGCCAGAACCAAATGAAGTCGACGACTCTTGACAAGCGACCCTACGCCGAGGCAAAACCCTCCGGCCCGAGTCGCGCAGGCTTTTACTCGTCCAGCTGCAAGGAAGCAGCTTGCGACAGCCTGCTCCGCAGGCCGGGGAAGAGGACCGATTTGAAGTTTTGGATGATATCCTTGGCAGCGGCTGAAACGTTGCCTTAATACAATATGCCCTGTTGCAAAGAGTTGTTTTGTCGAAGATGAGTAGAAAGCGCACCCTATTTTCCCTTCGTGACCGAATTTCTCAGTTCTGATCACTCGATCATTTGTAATATGTGAAGGCCCCAGTCACAGTTGCCAAAATGAGTAAATACAGCCGACCGCAACAACACTATTGCGGGTCATCACTCCTCCTTCGGAATAAGTTTTTGAAAAACTCTTAAATGAGCGTCTTCTTGTCGGTGCTTTTCTGTCGACTGGCAACTCTGCTTGGAGTTAAGCATGGTCATTGCAAAAAAAAGTTACTCCACTGTCTTCTTCGCCATACATATCTGAAAACCGCCCACGCGATTCGAGCTCCGCACGAAGCTCGTCTGCGTGAAGCTCCTCCATGTAAGGAATCATTGTTGTTCGCATGGAATGATCTGGTCACAGCTTCCTTCGAAGGTTGGGTCCCTTGGTGGCGAAGACTCGTGCGGAACGTTCCCGTCATTTGCCTCAACCCCCTTCAGCCTCTTTTGCGTCCATGATCGGGTACGACAAGATTGGCGGATGTGGTCTTTGATTTTCGACAAATAAGGTTGTCGTCCAGGCGTGCATTTGAATCTGTGCCAGGCTTGCTCGTTGAATGGGATCCTTTGTGAGAATCCCTGCAGAAAAGTTGTATCAATGCAAGAGTAGCTGACAGTGTTTAGTTACCCTTCATCAGATCCTTCAAATCCTCGCTGAAATCTGCTGGCATATCGAATAACGCCGAAGCTATTCTTTCGTATAGCACAAGGAGATTCCGTCGTCCGGGAGCTCAAACGGAAGGCGTCCAGTAAGCATATTGTATCTGTTTCATTGTTAACACCGCCGGCAGTGCATTTCGCTTATCCTGACACCCACAAAGTGACGCCCGCCGCCCAAATGTCAACTGAAATCAGCTTAGTTTGGATAGTATGCCTCAGGTCAATGGTTTAGAGATGGGTTTACGAACCTTTCGCACCGTCGAACTCCGTCGAACCGTCGGCCACCTCTGGAGAAAGAAATTGATGTGTACCAGAGAAAACTTGACACTTAATTTCACCCGGCTCGTATGGTGAGAATTGCTTCGGGCGAAAGTGTAAGGTGCTAATTAATGGGATGTACCTCTCCTCACCTCAGCAACACCGAAGTCCGTAATTTTCAACACCCCCGTCGGCTGTGATGAGCATATTTCCAGGCTTTATGTCGCGGTCTGTCCACAAACGTTGAAATCTTGTTAACAAACAAAATAAACAAGCACTCGACAATACGTGCGAATGATGCTTTGCGAATGGAGGTATTCGAGGCCTTCAAACCAATTGAACAAAGAATCTTTTCAAAGCCTGTCAGTAACCGCAACGGACGGGCCTCTCGCGTTTCTTACTTGTGCGCGGTGGCTGGCGGGAGCTTCTTCCCCTCTGACTGTTCAAGTAGCGTCTGCAGTGAGCAAGGACAGTACTCAAAGACCAAGTACCACTTGAGAATCACGACTTTCTTTTGAACCTCAGTTCCGTCGTCGTAGGTCCACAGAATCGCATCCTCTTCTATATTGGAGAACCAGTTGAAAATGCCAACGCTGCCTTCGTCGTCCTCTACTTTGCAGTAGATATCGATGAGTGTCACGACGTTCTTGTGTTTGAGGCGCCGAAGCATGGTTATCTCTCTTCGATTTTGTTTCAGTTCTTTATGGATTTTCGGCAGGCTTACCTCAACGCATTTTCTATTCCATTCGGAACTTTCCTTAGCCTTTTTTTGTTGATAATCTTCACAGCAACCCGTTGGAGTGTTTCAGTGCATAAGCCTTCCTTTACTTTCCCGAAAGCTCCTCTGCCGATCTTGTCGCCCAGCAGAAACGGCCCAATGATTTTGACTGTGATGCCCTGACTCGGATATAACGATCTCATTTGAGCCAATCTTGTGGATGAAGTTGGAGCTTGCATGTCTCTGAGCTAGCATGAGATAATCGTAGTAGTCCTGATTCTCTCTCGAGTTGGGTTCAGGTAGGCTGCCAATTTTGGATATTCGCTCCTCGCCGACCTCAGACTCCCGTTCCCCCGGTAATTCACCAGGTCTTTGTTCATAGATCACCCTCTTTCTGTCGCAAGCTGGCACAGTTTCCTGCTTTTCACCTTTGGTGTCACCGAGATCCCACTCCGCGTTGTCCTCTTCTTTCACCTCCTCGTTGGATCTGTGTTTAGCCCTGGAAGGCTCGCGTATGCAACCCATGCTGCGGCTCTGAATCATCCAGATCGGAGACCCTTTTGTCCTTTGACGCTCCACGAGCTCTTACTCTTATGCATACCCCCTACCACAAGCGACTTTCCACCAGCGTCTTCCGGATCGATGATCGACACGCGCTTGAGCCTCTGCTTCTCACACTCGGTCCTCGCGACGCGATCGTTTCGCGACGACTGTCCTTTCCGGACTCGCCACGCTCGGGTCGGCCGCCGATCGTCCGACGACGCGGAACCACCTCCACCGGCTGGCCGATCCTGGGATTCGTTGAGCTGCGGGTTCGACCCACTGACGATGGACTTGCGGGGGTACACGTGGATAACAGGTGCTGCCCAGGTGTGTTTGACGTGACGAGTTGGGGCGATCGAGACGCGGTGGCCGGATCCGGTGGGGATGGAAGTGCGCCTTGATCCATTGATTGAAGTGACACGCTGCGAATCGCGGAGGGCGCCGCTGTTACGCGATGAGCTTGATTGATCTGTGGCAGAAGATGTTGTTGGGGGCGTCTCCGTAGTGGGCACGAGGGTCGCTCGACTCAGCACAGCGATCGACGATGAATTGCCCCCATCGACCCGCCTCCACTTTTTGATCCAACGTTTCTTCCTGCGGAGCCGACGACTCTGCCTTCATGGCTGATTTGATTATGCTGCCATCGTCATCACCGGTGGATAGGGTTTTTCGAAGACCCTCAAACGTCGACGCGGAAAACAAACCGTCGACATTGCTGATCGCCGCGTGGACGGACCCGCTGCCAACGGGAACCGGGCTTCGCTATCCCTTTGCGAAAAAAGAATACCGAGAGGCGTTACAAAACAAGCGCGTTTTTTCAGTGAGGTTGACCTGAAGCGATTGAGATGTTGGGAAGGTGATCCCGCATGATTAATTAATTTTGGGCCAATTTTGTCCTGTCACAGTATATCAAATCCATTTTTCAACGACCTTCACGAAATTGGGAAAATGGTGCTTGTTCTCCGGATGAGAGAGGCGTTCTGTCGTATGAAAAGGTGAGAACAGCGAGTCCTTATGATACGAGTGGCAGTCTAACCGTTTATCACCAGCTTCGATGTTGACCTTAAGTTCTTTTCCCGGTTAAAGATCGCACTCGTAACGATCTTTTTGCAATCCCTGCTCGATTAACGAGGTGTGAAATGCCCGTAGATTATTTGAATGTGAGGATTTGCACGGCAATGTCGAAGCAAACCGGTGCCCTTGTCACGGAAAAACTCTGAATCGCTTGAGGTCTTAAAATCTGAACCACAGATCAACCCCCAGTCCATCCACCCAACCTCGCCGTCCTCTCAACATCTCCCAAAAATGACCTCAACCTCCTCCGTTTCTAACGGCGAAGCAGGAAGAGGTACTGTAAGTCCCCCTGGTTTTTGATTCTGCGAACGATCCGTTCGTCGCGACTTTGATACTGAACAGATCTGCCTCGCCACCCATCGTCTCCTTAAAGTCGGCTGAGCATTCTCGACTATCTCCGATCGGCTGGCTTTACAAAGTCTTTTGAGGCTCTTTCGGTCGAGTCTGGTCTCGGAGAGGCACTAGACGAGGCTGCCGGCAAGAAGACCTGCCGGACTCCTTGAGAAAAAATGGACATCCGTCATCAGGCTGCAGAAGAAGGTATCACATTGTGATCTCGCGATCGCGCAAGTTCCCCAAGCTTCCTAACTCACTGTTATTCCTTTATAATCGAAGGTGATGGACCTAGAGCAAAGGTTGCATCCCTTCAGGACGAGCTTGCCACTGCCGTGCCATCCTCACGCAAGCCTGCAGCAAATGCGGACTGGATTCCGAAAGGCCCAGCGAGATCGACGCTGGCAGGCCCATCGCAGCCCCATCACATCCGTCACTTTCCACCCCACGTTCTCAATTCTTGCAGTCCGCTTCTGAGGACGCCACCATCAAGATGTGGGACTACGAAGCCGGTGAATTCGAACGCACGCTCAAAGGCCACACAAAAGCTGTTTCAGTTTGTTGCTTTCGACCGCGCCGAGAAGGGTGCCCATCTTTTGGTATGTGAACCGCCCGGCTGTATCTTGCATTATAAATTTTGGTTCTCGATGCGATTCTCTAATTGTCGCATTACGACCAGCCTCTTGCTCGGCAGATCTTAGCATCAAATTATGGGACGGCCAGGCCGACTATGCTTGCATAAAAACGCTCCTGGGGCACGACCAATTCCGTCTCGTCCGTTCACTTTCGTTTCAACCCTGGCGACTTCATCGTTTCCGCCTCCCGCGATAAAACCATTAAGATTTGGGAGATTGCCACTGGCTTCTGCAACTAAAACACTCTTTGGACACGACGACTGGGTCCGAATGGCGGTACCGAGTGACGACGGGAAGCTGATTGCCAGCTGCGCCAACGACCAAACTGTCCGGATCTGGGACTTTGCGACTGGTGACTGCAAGCATGTTTTGAAGGGTCACGAACACGTCGTGGAGTGCGTGGCTTTCGCCCCAATGGCAAGTGTTCCCAGCCTGCGCGACCTTGCAGGAATTGATGTTAGTCATCTGTTTCTGCCCTACTCGCTGCTTTCAGTCTTTCGTTATTGGTTGACTCCCTTGCCGTTTCTCACCCGATCAGACCAAGACCAAAGACCAGGCTGGGGTGGGCCAGTACGTGGCGTCCGGTTCACGTGACAAGCTCATCAAAATCTGGGGACACGTTGTCCGGCGAATGCGTTTTCACTTTGGCCGGCCACGACAACTGGGTCCGCGGGCTCGCGTTCCACCCGAACGGCAAGTTCCTGTTCAGCGTGTCCGACGACCAAGTCAATCAAGGTCTGGGACCTGAAGGCTGGCCGATGCGTTCGAACACTCGACAATGCGCACGAGCATTTTGTTACGGGCCATCGACGTTCACCGCGGCGGTCCAGGCTCTGATCGCTACCGGCTCCGTCGACCAGTCCGTCAGGCTGTGGAATGGGTGGGGGCCATTTCTCGATTGTCTCTTTGAGGTGATTAACTAACGAGCTTCAAACGTTATCTCTCAGTATCTGAGGACACGCTCGGCACGCTAGCAGTGAATTGAAAGGAGAATACCCTTTCATGGCTCATTTGTGACATTACTAAGTTCTATTACCTCTGGTGATTCTTTTGCTGCTTTTCTTCACCTTGACTTTCTTCCCAAGCGTTGTTCCCCCGTATTCGCGTGTTTTAGATTGTTTTCTGGCTGGTTGGCTTTGGTTCCAAAAGTACTTGGTATGGCGAACGACAATCCTTCAGCCTAAATTGTCATTTTTGTATAAGAGGTTCCTGCCCATTAGAACGACGGTTGTTGGCGAGACGTCGGGCTCGACCACATGGAGCGATCGCCAAATCCTGGTGCAAAGATCATCCTCTTTGCCGTCGACTGATCCTGCTGGGACCATGTCGTCGAGGCAGAAAGTTGACGATCACGTCACCAGCATTAAGCTCTTCGAAACTGCTCGAAGAAGGAGGGATCGAAGCTGAAAGATAACTTGAAATTGACTGGGAGTGATAATATTGTACGGCAGCTTACAGAAACTGATGATGTCTGGCCCCCAGATCCTTCACCGTTTTTCTTCCTATTTCATGTGCATCGCATAGAACATTACAGGCGAAGAATGTGAGCCCCACAAATCGAGATGAGTTCTTGATGCAACAGCCAAACCCAAACAGACACCAAACGGCGCCTCTCATCACTTGCCCTCCTGATACCTCTCCCACGCCCCCCAAAACAGGTCGCTGCACCGCACCCGCGCGCCCAGCTTCGTGCACAGCCAAAAGAACCCGGACAGCTTCCGGTGTAGCGAGTACGAGTCGACGGGCGGGGCCTTGAGCCGCTCGCGCAGCATGACGGGGATGTCGGCGCGCACCTTGTCCGTGATGCTCTGCGACGCAAAGTCGAAGCGCTGGCCGGCGAGGGTCTGTGCGAACGGCGTCGCGAGGGAGGTGAGGGAGTTGACGTGCGCGTTGGGTCATGGTCTGGGGTTGAAGAGTTTTGGAGGGATGGGGACCACTCGTCAGAAGAGCGAAAATGATGGAGAAGGCACGGAGGCGTGTTACCTCGCTCTCGTATCCGGTGAGAATCCGAGCTCTTGAGACCAGCGGACGCAAGCTTCACGGTCCTTTGTTGCGCCGGCGCGTAGCACCTCAAAGTAAGTATCGGTGAATGTTTTCGGGAATTCTCGGGCAGCACCAAAGTCGAGAAGGTGAATCTGCGTGCCAATTTCGGAGAACAGGGTGAGTAGACGAGGGGGTCAGAAGTGAAAACACGTCGGGACTTACTGTGTCAGTCTTCTCGTCGTACAAGAAATTGGACCAATTAGGGTCTGTTTGCATGAAGCGGAACTCGAAAAGCTCCTTCAAGCACAGTTCAAGCAGCTTGTCGCCGATCTGCACGAAATGTTACTTTGCCGTTCAGGAAAAAACACACGCAGCGATTATCCTCCTCACCCTTGTCTCGTTTTCTCCTGCGACAGGTGCGTGACAGTCCCAATCGGCACCCCCTTCGACAAGTCGGACGAGATGACGGCGCCGGTGCTCAGCTCGCGTACAACCCTCGGAACATTGAGGCGTGGAAAGCCCTCGCGAAACTCCCGCGGCGACGCCTCAGGTACCCAATGAACCTCTCGACGGCGTCCGCTTCGCGGTAGTAGTCACCACTCCCACGCGAGCTCCTTCTTCGCAACCTTGATCGCGTCGTCGATGTACATCCCCTTCGGCAGCAGCGACCCCATCGTCGCCAGCGTCCGCAGGTACGAGAGGTCCGACTCGATCGACGCGGCGACGCCCGGGTACTGCACTTTGACGGCGACCTGTCGGCCGTCGTGCAGCTGCGCGCGGTGGACCTGTCCGATGGACGCGGCAGCCATCGGACCATGTCGAACGAGGCGAAGCGGGTGGACCAGTCCGAGCCGAGCTCCTTGGTCATGACGCGCTGGAGCTGGGAGTCGGGCATGTAGTTGGCAGAGTTTTGGACGCGGAGGAGGATTTTCTCGAATTCGGGTGGGGATCATGTTTTTGTCTTGGGAATTTGTGGTGAATTGCGGTGGAAAGAGCGAAGGAGAAAGATGAGTACCTTGAATGCTGAGCATCTGACCGAGCTTCAGGGCACCGCCGCGCATCGTTTACCAGTCTGTCAACAATCTTCTCCATGTTCTTTGCGGTCATCACCAGACTGTCGTTTGCTTGAGCTAGTTCAGCTTACAGCTTGAAGAGTTTTTTGGCCTTCAACTCACCATGGTTTGGATCAGCGAACCCCTGTTGTGCTCGCTTAAACTGCGTCCGTGACAACATTCATTCCAACACCAAGAGCAAGTCCTGTTGCGGAAAAATTTCGATTAACGGCGCAAGTTCACAACGTATCGCCAAACAAACCTCCATATTGGAAAAAGCGACCGATACGAGACGACGGAACTGGGGCGGCCTTCATCGATGGTCTTGGTGGTGGGGGCGGAGGCGCAGACGAGGATGGGGCCGCTTCATCAGCTCTGGTGGAATCAGAATTTGGAGGTGTTGGCTTGTCGCTTGTCGCTGACGCTGGCGATTGTGATGTTGGCGGAGGGGACGAGTTGAACTGAGCTTGAGTTTGGAATTGAGGGGTTGGTTGTGTGGCTGTCGGGGCGGACGTCCTCGAATGCTTGAGAAGTGTTAGTTGAATCCAGGAGAGCATCTTGGTTGAATGAGGTCGAAGAGTATTGGGCATTCAAAGCGTCGTGTTCGTCAACGCTGGCGTCGGCATAGTCCGCGGTGGCACTGGTCGCGGCAGCATCCTCAAGTCGCGGGGAGTCCGTCGACGGGCTGAGAGCGGGAAGCGGGGCACCAGGGAGCTTGTGCGAAGCCCTGACTGAAACGGCGTCCGCAGAGTGGGCGGCGCCGATCTGGGCGACACGGCGAAGAGCGGTCGCGCACGTTACCGGCGTCGGAGAAGGCGGCGGAGGAGGGGTCCGGCGTGGACGGCGAGGCGGCGGTGGAAAGCGATCGCGCCAGGACGCGGAGGCGCACACGGGCAGACATGTCAAAGGTGGAAGGAGAATGAAATTGTCGGAACCGCCTGAAATTGCGATTGCGGATCGATCGCGACCGAGCAAATCGTGTTTGAAGAATGGGTGTGGAGAACGACGGGACAGACAGTATGCTACTTTGGGACGCCTCCGCTGCAGTGCGGCAAAGGCCGAGTGAGGATCCTTTAGCGGCAGCCCACTATCCACCTACCACATTAGAAACATCCATACGGCCCGCGCCGGCAGCCATCGCCATTGCTCGGCCGCTGTACTTTAGAGTGAGGCCACTGCGCTTCCACCACTCCAAAACGTGGAGGATGGCCGTTGGCGCTCGCTTGATCCATGGCAGCCTTCGTATAGTTTAGAGAAAGTTGGCTGTCTTTCCACCATTCGAGGCTCGCGGCAGATCCCCACGCGCTCGCCCGATCCACGGCACCGCAAGTATATCGTAATTCGAATCCCGCTTTCCAGCCACCATTGAGAGCATTCGTATGTCCATGCAAGCTTGCACTGTCAACTGCTCTCGTGGTATACCTTGCTGGTTTGATCCCGCTTTCTTTCCACCATCGGAGCAAAGCCAAATCGCCTCGTGAGCTCGCCGAATCCAGTAGCTGTTCAGTGTATCGGAGCTCGGCTTTGCTGTCTCTCCACCAATCCAGAACCCTGTAATCACCCCGCTCGGCCGGAAACTCCATCGCCGCGTTCGTGTACCGCATCTTGAGGCCGCTCTCGCGCCACCACTGAAGAACGGGAACTCGCCCGCGGAGGACTCACCTCGTCTATCCCTTCGTGCGTGTACCGCAGCTTGAGCCCGCTCTCTTTCCACCAGTCGAGAACCGCCACGTGTCCGTTATGGCTCGCCATGTCGATCGCGGAGGCAGAGTACTTTAGCTCCAACAAGTTCTGACTTTTCCACCATTGTAAGACTGCGACGTGTCCGAACTCGCTGGCGAGGTCCATAGCTTTCTTGGTATGCTCCAGCCGCAGCCCGCTGTCCAACCACCACTGCAGGATGTCAACGCGGCCGTGCTGGCTCGCCGTGCTGATCGCGTGACCAATGGGGTAATAACCTGTGCCGCTGGAGACCCATCGCGCGTTTCGACCGATCACTCTTAGAAGTTCCATGTCGCAGCGGATGCTGGCAGATGTCAGAAAGGAGAGGTCGGAACGAGCGAGAAGGCTGTGCACTTGACAGCCTCGCAGCTGGAACAGGGTGGCCAGCTTGAACCGGTCGGCCAGATCGTCCATGTATGTGCAGATCGAGGTTGCGACGATGGTTGGGACTGATAACGAGGACATGATATCTGATGCCTGCAGCTTATCGTATTGGGCGGCCCTTGCTATGGAATCTGCTGTGACCATCCAACCGCCTTTGAAGTTGTATTTGCTTGAAGGGGTGTCGGGATGAGGTCAAGCACCTGCAGTGCCACATTTGGCTGTCAAGGTGGTCTTTGTGAAACAAGCCACCATGCTACCGACCACTGTCTTCATCGTCGTCTGCGAATACCCTCAACCACAGCGATCGCTTCCGCTCGCAGCCATCGCCCAGCTCCCGTTCGTCCTTACAGCCACCGCAAGAGGCGCCAGCCACCGCGACGGACGATTTCGTCTCCGTACTCGCCGACCCCGATCTTCTCGATATTCTCGCTCTTCACCCGCCCAGCGCATTCGACGCCCTTCCCCTGGCCATCGAAGCCGCCGTCGTCGATCGAGCGAGCGCTCTCGGAAGAGTCGCTGTCCTCGAACTGTGGCGCCGCCGAAGGGGTGCCGACATCCCGTGCACCACGGCTGCGGTGGACGACGCCAGCGGCAACGGACACGGTCGAGGTGCTGCAGTGGTGGAGGCAGCGGTGGCGCGAGCGGGAGCAGCCACCACCCGAGATCCCCTATACGCGACACGCATTCGAGCAGGCATGTGTGGGGGCGAAGTGGGATGTCATGGAGTGGTGGAGGCGCAGCGGGCTCCGCGTGCTCTGCTCGGATCGGCTGCTGGATATGGTGAGCGCGGAAGGTCGGCTGGACGTGCTGCGGTGGTTGAAGGAGGGCAAAACGGGAGAGGGCAGCCTGTCGACCAACAATCCGTGGACGTTCCGATACGCGAGCTCCTACAATCCGAACGAGCTTGATTTTAATCCTGTCACCGTCAGCTGGCACCGCTCGGCAGAGAACGAACTCGAGATCCACAAGGATGGTCTCCTTGGGGCCACGCGAAACGGCCATCTTCGAGTGCTGCTTTGGTGGCAGCAAACACTCAAATCGAACTTCCCGCGAAAGATTCCCGGTATCATGGACGAAGTGAGTAAAACGGGGAGGCTGGAGATGCTCGAGTTCTGGAGGCGGAGCGGAGTCAAGCTTTCGTACACGTCGGAAGCCGTTGACGGCGCGAGCGAGCGCGGCGACCTCCAAGTCCTTCAGTGGTGGGCGGCAAGCGGACTGAAGGTCCTGTACTCGGAAAAAGCGATGGATCGGGCCAGCGCCAATCACCACCTTCACGTCTTGAACTGGTGGAGCAGCTCTCGATTCACCCTGGAGTGCAGCATCAACGCCATGGATTCAGCAAGCGGTAATGGGCATGTTGCAGTTCTACAGTGGTGGAAAGACACTGGCGTGGAACTGAAGTACAGCGCAATTGCTATTCACGGGGCAACTCTCTCTGGCCATGTGAACGTGCTACAATGGTGGATGGACAGCGGTCTGGAAATCAAGTATGTGCAGGAGACAGTGGACGAAGCGTTGAGTGGAGATCCAGCGGTGGCAGAATGGTGGCTGGCTGTGGGATTGCCCACACTGAAGGAGAAAATGGTCCAACCAAGTATCGAGTCGAACCAAACGCCATCCCTTGCCAAGAGCAAGTGGTCATGGTGGGGTTGATGGCAGCTTTTTCAGTTGGGACGGAAACTCCTAATAAATCCTCATCACACTTTTGTGCTTTCGAGCGTTCGCGACTTTCTCATCGAGATGACGAACAGAGTGCGGTGTGTGGATGTGTGTGCTTTACGTTGAAGGATTTTGTGTGTGTGCAAGCTCTATTGGGCGCAAAAAAAAAGGTACTGACCTTTCGCTCAAGGGCTCTTTCTCTATTCCCAATTCTGCGGAGCCTGCGCGCCCAGCGACGACATGAGCCGAGCCCTTCCTCAAGGCCCGTAGCAGCAACTGCAATGGCTGGCCCGTTTGCCGATTTAGTAAAGTTTGTCGGGCCCGATATGCGACTCTCGGCGGACCTGAGCGGCGGACAAGCACAACAACAACAACAAAAAAAAAAAAAAAAAAAAAAAAAAGAAGCGAAATCGATAAACAATCAAAAGCATAAATCAATACAGCTCTTCCGTCATGGTGGGCGTATAAAAAGGCCTACCTTCCAATCTGCGCAGCAGTCTATCTAGTGAAACGCCATAACTACCAAAACCTGCCTTAGCTCAATCAAACATGGCCTTTGTACCCCGTCCCCGCTCCAAAGACGCCCCTCGGCTTCCACCGCATCCAGCCCACAAAAGGCCGGCGTGAGAGTATCGCCCCTCTGCCTCGACGCCATGAACTTTGGCGACGCGTGGGCTCCGTTCATGGGCAAGTGCACCAAAGGCACGACGTTCGAGATCCTCGACTACTTCTTCCAGGCCGGCGGCAACTTAATCGACACCTCCACCAACTACCAAGGCGTGGAGAGCGAGCAGTGGATCGGCGAGTGGATGGCCTCGCGCAAGAACCGCGACCAGATCGTCCTCGCGACAAAGTACACGTCCTGCTACCCGAAACCGGGCGGGCCCGAAGTCGTTAAGATCGACTACCAGGGCAACCACTCAAAGAGCTTGCGACACTCGGTCGACGCCAGCCTCAAGAAGTTGGGCACAGACTACATCGACCTTTTGTACGTCCACTGGTGGGACTTTTCCACGTCGATCGAGGAGGTCATACAGTCGCTTCACCGCCTCGTCCTCGCCGGAAAGGTTCTACATCGGCGTCAGCGACACCCCCGCGTGGATCGCGAGCAGCGCGAACCGGTACGCGCGCGACAAAGGTTTGACGGAATTTTGAGTGCACCAGGGCAGGTGGTCGGCCGCGGACCGCGAATTTGAGCGCGACATCTTGCCCATGGCGGTGTTGGAGGGTATGGCGCGGCGCGCTTGGAAGCGGCATTTTCAAGAGCGCGGCGGAGCTGGCGAGTACCCAGTCGGAGGGGCGGTCGGCGGCCTCCGCTTTGGACAAGCAGCGCGCCGTGGCGGCGGTGCTCGAAAGGGTTGCGAAGCGCAAAGACATGGTCATCACGTCGGTCGCGCTTGCCTATGTCTTGCACAAGGCGTCCTACGTGTTCTCCATCGTCGGCGGTCGCAAGGTCGAGCACCTCAAGGGCAACATTGCCGCCCTCTCGCTCGAGCTGACCGAGGAGAACATTGCGGAGATTGAAGATGCCGCTCCGTTCGACATCGGGTTTCCGGTAGTTGTCTGTGAGTCTGCGGGGAGCGTGAGAGAGGCAAGGGGAGAAATGGAGCGTGCTTCAGCTTGGAGGAATCCAGAAGCGCTATCGAATACGAACCCTTCCCACGGGGCAATCGCAGCAAGGTGCGGTGGCTGGCCCTCCGCAATGAAATATTGAGACATTGCGAGCTGGCTGTTGCCGCTGACGCCAACCTATGCAGAGTTTTTAGCCACGGTGACCAGGCGCAATCGACCAGCATACGCACCGATATCTCACCTTTCCATTGCACCAACTTTGGGCCGCAAGCCACTCGATCACGTCATGCGAATCATTGACGGTCTAACGTTTATTTAGCATTTTCAGCGAGGAAGAGAACGCCCCGCGCGTGCCAGCCGGAGCAGCTGGGTGGAGCGGTCGACGGGTGTTGTCCGTAACTACTGCATTAATCACGCGGCTGCAAATCGAATTCCGCAAGCTCCGTCCTCGTCCAGAAGTGCGGAGATTGAAACGAACAAGAAAGGAAGACCACTCTGTGTCCCCGGACATTGCATGCATGAATCTTGCGACATCGCGCCGCCAAAAAAGGAACGTCGCGTGACGTTTCGAGTGACCCCGCGCGCGCACGCACACACGCACACGGCAGGCCTTCCTGACCTGCACTCAGATCAGAACTACCATATTATTTGTTAGCATTATTAATATTAATATATTTATTAATATTTCTCCAAGGCGCTTCCGGCTGACGGACCCCAACATCACGCCCCAAGTTTCGAGGCCGTGCCACGCTGGGCCGTGGAGGCAGGCTGTTTTCGTGGTTAAGGTGGTTCGTGGCCATTGCCGCTGAAGAAGTGTGAGGCAAAGAAAAGACAGAAATACAGTTGAAAGAAAAGAAAAAAAATAAAGTTCACCCACCAATCATTATCATACATGACGAGCCGCAGCGGTACTCGGTCGGACACCCGCCGCTGGATCCGCCGCTCCTGACAACCGTCTCGAGTACGCACGGCACTTTACCGTCCACTCCTGGATGCACCAAACCACAATACGCTCGCAGGGGCGTTCAAGTGCGGAAGTTGCTAGCTCATCTGGCTTTTCGCCATTTTCGCTCTCCATAAGTGCCTATGTGAGGAATCCCTTTCTATCCACAAATCGAACCAATAAAATCACAGGCGCATTCTGTCGCAGTATCACTCCACACCCGGCAGCGTTCCAAGGGGAGAAGGCGGATTTGGGTAGGGATGGGTTTACTTTCGGTAAACTGAACAAGCGCAAGCGGGGCTGGGGCGGATTCGTGCTCCAGGGACGCAAACTCAGCCGCCAAACTCCAACCATTCTGCCATGCTCCCGTCGCCGATTCTCCTCGCGATCTGTGAATTTCTCAACGGTAGCGATCGCCTCCGCCTCGCGGCCATCAGCTGCATTCCCTCAGTCCTCGTGGCTTCAGTGCGCAGTTCCGATTCACGCGACCTTGTGTCGGCGGCCACCGAAATAGAGCTCCTCGTTCTGATCGCCCGGTGCGCTCCCTCCGCTCTAGATGCCTTCACGCCGTCCCTGCAGTCAGCCATCGACCGCGCAACAGCCCAGGGGCGTCTGGCCGTTCTCGAATGGTGGTATCGTCGCCTGGGTACTCAGATCCAGTCCAACGCACAAGCAGTCGACGCAGCCAGCGCCAACGGGCACCTCAAGGTTCTCGAATGGTGGCACCTTCGCTGGCGCGAGCGCCATCCCTTCAAGATCCCGTACTCTGTGAATGCCGTTGATCAAGCCAGCGGAAACAACCACGTCCACGTGTTGGAGTGGTGGAAGACCTCTCATCTCCGATTCATGTACACCGAGCTTGCGATGGACATTGCAAGCGCCTACGGACACACGGCGGTCCTCCAGTGGTGGAAAGAAAGCGGGTTTCCGCTTAAGTACAGCACAAAAGCTATGAACTGGGCCACTCACTACGGGCATGTGAACGTGCTGCAGTGGTGGTTGGACAGTGGACTTGAAATCAAGTGCTCCCGGGAGACTTTGGACGAGGAAATAAGCCATCCCATTGCTCGCGAATGGTGGCAGAATGTTGGGTTGAAGGCGTTGAACGACGAGATTAGCACACCGAATGGCTTGCGCGCTTTGATGAACCGCCAATGGAGGGCTTTGTCGAAAGTCCTTTGCAGAAAATAATGTTTTGCCTCTCAAATACTGAATTTGCGAAGTCATTCCGGCGTCCCCAGCGTTGGTGCAGGATAAGCAAAGAACGGCCACTGCTACTACTCTGTTGGAGTCAGGTTTGAGCAATCCTCATTGTTCCAGTGTTGGAGCCATGGATGGTCATGGGTTGACAAGAAACAATAAACGGTATGGAATCATATTCTGCCATCTAAAAGAGTAAGTTGCGCAGCCTCTATGACAAAATCCACTCGATTGATCAACTGATGGCCTCCGTCTCTACACAGTTCACAGGAAACAAAATGTTTTTATGCATGTGAGTAACTTGTGACAAAACTCCGTTGAAAACTTCTTTCACTCAACTTGCAGTATCCTCGTATCCAACAAACTTTCTCGAAACAGTCGACGTTGCCGTCGCCGTCGTCCCCACCCTTGACACGAGCGATCCACCCCTCGGCATAAACCCGGTCAAGGACGACTCGGTATCCACGCTGTCCCTGTTGGGAGGAACGTGGATCTCAGGAGAGTAAAACGCCGACGCGCTGGGCGAAATGACGACGGCGTCGTCGCGGAGACGGAGGTCGCTTGCGCTGCGGCGGGACGGGGTCTCGCTGCGGCTGACGATGTCTGCAGGCGGCGGCGTGGGATCCAGGGCCGGCGGGCTCGGAATGCCGGCGGAGGGCGTCACGGATTGCGGTGGAGGGATCGCGAGCGGAGGGCGGATCGCGGCAGCCTCTGACGTTAGGACACGCTCGCTGGTGGGAGGGAAGCGAGCGGCGGGGGCGACCAGCGCGATGGGCGGCGCCGGCTGTGGTGGTACTGAGTTGCCGACCAATTGCGTCCAACGGCCTGCCCCGCCGCCCGCTGGAAAGGAGGCGGATTTCTCGTGTAGCCCCATGTCGCTGTCGCGGTGGCGCCGACGTTGAACCATCGCGTAAGCAATTCCGAGACCAACTAACACGAGGGTGATCGCGCCGATAACGGCGCCGATCACGGCGGCATTGAGCGAAGTGCCGGTCCCTGACGGAGAGGGAGAGGGAGTGGGGCTCGTGAGGCCGGGACTGAGAGGTGTTGAGGCGCTCTCGATCGATACCGACGATGGAGTGAGGCCGGCGATGGTGGTCGTCCTTTGTGGTCCTGCGATCGTCACACCAAGATTGCTGGGCGATTCTGCAGATGTGGAGGAAGTGCCAGCGCCAGGGTTGGGAGACGAAGCGCCAGCGCCGGACCCGTTGTCGATGCGCTGGTACAGCTCCCATCGACTGTTAGAGTAGTGCCCACACCACTCCATTCCGTCGACGTGGCTGCATGTGTCGCACCAGGCGCTTGCATTCAGGGGGTTGGCGGGCTGGGTCGACCCCACGCAAATGCAGGTGAAGGTGCAGCGGTCTCCGCCAACGGTGACGCAGTCTTGCTGCAGCCAGAGGAAGGCCGAGGAAGTGCAGCACTGAGCGGCGTCCGATCGCGTGCGGTTCTTGTCCACGGAGATGCCGGCGGGAGCGGGTTCGTTCGCCGTGAGGCCGTAGCAGCCGAGAGGTTTCAGGGTGGTATCGGCCCGCACATGTAGTTGGTGCTGCAAGGCGGAGAGGGTTGTTACGAGTAGGAAGGAGAGAATGCGAATCCGCCCGTTGCTCAGCTCTCGTGGGCGCCGCATCTTCGCCGGGGGTGACGTCAAAATGTGTGAACAGAGAGGACAAAGGAGAGTGGACAAAGGGAGAGAGAGAGAGAGAGAGAGAGAGAGAGAGAGAGAGAGAGAGAGAGAGAGAGAGAGAGAGAGAGAGAGAGAAAGAGGTCTCCTCCGTCTTTGTGCCTGTCTGTCTCTGTCTCTGTCCCTCTTTGGACTGTGGGAACCAATGGTGTGCGGCCTTTCAGTGCGCAGAGCGTGTCGCCCGTTTTCTGTCTTATCTCGCTCTGCACCAAAAATGGAAGTATCAGGGAGGGACTGCTTCTCCGGAACTTGCCGGGCGGGAAGATGGAAGGGACGCCGACTGCCAAAACGAGAAGTCGTTGTCGGAAGAAACTTAAAACTGAATACTAAATGGCTCCACTCGCCTCACACCCACACTCTCCATCGCACCAACGACTTTCATTGCTCAAAGTCTATTTCGGACATCTCTTGTAATCTCAGCGTGCGGGGAGTAAACAAGTCGCGAAGAACCTACAGCTGTACAGCTGGGGCTAATGCAGGTCCAAAGTCATGAGCTAAACAAGATACAACAAACAGTACGCATCCAAAAGAGCGTTTTACACAGCTTCCATGACAAAATCTTATCCAATCGACCGATCAACCCACGGGCTCCGCCTCTACACAGTCCCACACAAAACAAAAATGATGGTGAGTCGGTTGTGATAATACTCCTTTCAAAGCGTTCTTCACTCAACTTGCAGTGTCCTCGTAGCCAACAAACTTTCTCGAAACAGTCGAAGTCGCCGTCGCCGTGGTCGCCGCCCTGGACACGAGCGACCCACCTCGCGGGATAAACCCGATCAATGATTCGGTATCCACGCTGTCTCTGGCGGGAGGAACGTGGACCTGCGGAGCGTAAAATGCGGTGGCGCCTGGGGAAATGACGACGGCGTCGTCGGGGGGAGGGGGGTCGCTTGCGCTCCCGCGCGATCGGGTCTCGCTGTGGCCGACGTTGTGTGCAGGCGGCGGCGTGGGGTCCATGGCGGGCGGGCTCGGGATGCCGGAAGGCGTCACCGACTGCCGCAGGGAGATACCGTCCTGGCGGCTCGCTTCGGCCTCTGGTGTTGGAACTCGCTGGCTCTTCGTGGGGAGGCGAGCCGCGGGAGAGACCAGCGCGATGGGCGGCGCTGGCTGGGGCGGAAGTATTGAGTTGCCGGCCAACCGCGTCCAGCCGACCTCCCCTGCCGTGGATGGTGTTTTCATCGGACTGCCTTTGTGGTCTGACGGTGGACCGCCCGGGGGTGTTGCGGAAAAGTAGGCGGTGTTCTCAGGTGTCCCCGGACGGCGGCGCCGACGTTGAACGATCGCGTACGCAATGCCAAGACCAACCAACACGAGCGTGATCGCCCCGATAACGGCCCCGATCACGCTTGAATTCAGAGCCGTACCGGAGCCTGATGGTGTGGCAGAAGGACTTGTGATGCCGGGACTGAGAGTGGTTGAAATGGTCTCGATCGAGGCCGATGACTGAGCTAAGCCGGCGATGGTGGTCGTCGTTTGGGGTCCGGCAATCGTCACACCAGGCCTGCTCGACGCTTCCGCGGGAGCAGATGTACTACCAGAGATAAGAGATGCAGCACTCGTGTCGGACCCGCCTCCGTCGTCAATGCGCTGGTACAGCTCCCATTGATTGTTGGAGATGTGCCCACACCAGTCCATTCCTACGACATGGCTGCACTGGCCGCAATAGGAGCTTGTGTTCAGAGGGTTACCGGGCTGGGTCGGACCGACGCAGATGCAAGTGTAGACACAGCGGCCTCCTCCAATAGTGATGCAGTCCTGCTGCAGCCAGAGGAAGGAGGTGGACGGGCAGCATTGAGGGACGTCGTCTCGCGTGCGGTTTCTATCGACGGAGATGCCGGCGGGAGCGGGTTCGTTCGCGGCGGGACCGTAGCAGCCGAGAGGTTTCAGAGTTGCGTCCGCGTGCACAAGCGGTCGGTTCTGCACCACGGAGAGGGCGCAGAGGGAGGCAAGGACAGAGAAAGGAATGCGACGCCGCCGGTTGCGAAGTTGCGCTCCAGGAGCCCTTGCGGACTTGAAGACTCGCGGTGGCTGCATCGTCGTCGTCGCAACCAACATGATCGGGGGGGTGTGGAAAGGGCGGGGGCTTGCCTCCTACTCTTGTTCTGCGGGTAGCGCGGGCAGCGAAGGGGGGTGAGCAGTGCTCGCGGCGCGCACGAGCCGCAACCACAGAAGAGCAACAAGAGCTGGAGAGAGGAAGAGGGAGGCAGACAGACAAACCACTTGAGCGCAGCCGTCTTCGTAATTTGACACGGGCCGAACATGTCCGTACCGAACCCAAAAATGGAAGGTAAAGAAGGATCATCAGAAGACAATTTTTTCCTGTCCAACAGAACCAACTCCGGCGTCCAACGGTAGCTTTCTGAGTGTCGTCATCGACGAAAGGGTCTCAGCCATGAAGGGCTGCCAGCCGGCAAGTATCGGACTGATTGAAGAGGGGGAACCATTGGAAGAGAGCGGGACCATTGGAGGATACTAATTCAAAAGAGCCTTACCAGCACTAACGAATATGCGGCTAGAAACAATGAAACCCCTTTGTGTCTGAAACAGGACCCTGTCTGAAAGGTTGAGTCAGTTCCAGTCTTTCCCTTACATCTTACTGAGGGATATTCTTCTAACGTGTTTCAAGATAAATCAGCCCGTGGAAAAGTTAAAGATCCTTTCTAATTGAAGATGCGTCGCCCGATGCGGTGAACTGCGCCACAGATTCGAATCACAGAAAGTTCCACCTCATTCACAATATGATTTCCATCAGCGACGCCATCCCGTTGATTTCCTCGTACCTCCCCGGCCCCGATCGCTTCATCCTCGCCACCCTCTTCCGCCATAGCCGCACTCAAGCCCTCGCCCTCTGTTCTTTCCACTCTGCATCCCTGGTGTCAGCCAGCGGCCGCGGCCTCAACGACCTCCTCGACTTCCGACTTCGCCACGCTACGATCCCCATCGGATCCGTCGAACCCCTCTACGCTCTCCTGTGGACCCTCTACGCCCGGGAAGTTCCCCAGGCCGATGGATCTGTCCTACGCCTTGAATGGTGGGATGTCTTATCCGCACCACGCGGCGATGGCACTGCCCCGTGGCCCCGGCCGTCGATGCCATGGACAAGAACCTTGAGCGGCAAGGATTTGGGCCTCTCTGTTGCGCGTTCGGCCCTTGCCGCCGCGGGCGGCGCTGGGCACACAAACGTTCTCGCTTGGTGGAGCACGTGCCCGCTCATCCTCTGCGCGGGCGCGCGGACCTTCGACTGGACTCTCCTGAACGGTGCGATCGAGCAAGCGTGTGCGAACGGACACATCGAGGTTTTGAAGTGGTGCCGTGACTTCCTCCCTGAAGAGTTTGCGGTCCCTCAGGCCGCTCTTAATGCGGCCCGCAAAAGCAAATCAAGTGAATGTGATTCGATGGTGCGAGGACAACGGCACCCCGATCGAAGCCATCTTGCGAGTTGACTTTGCCGACGAGGCGCTGCAATTGGATCATATTGCCCGAAGACTCAATGCAGGTCTGCCCATGGATCACTCGATGCACACGTTTGAATTTGCATGTAAATTCAGCCAAATACAAGTATTGCGCTGGCTGCGCGATCAAGGCTGTCGGATGGAGTGGATCAGGCTGAAGGAATACGCCTGTACAATGGGAAGAGTCCAAGTTCTGCAGTGGTGGAAGGAGGAAACTCAAAGTGCAGCGGATCCTACAACCTTCTACTCTACAGAAGCATATCGCAGAGGACATTTGGAGGTTCTGCGCTTTCTGTTCGATAACGACCTTCAACGAGATCCCTCTGTCCCTTCGCTTTGCGCGGCTGCAGCGATGGGACGAGTCGCTGTATTTGAGTTGCTCGAGGAGAAGGGTTTCAGAGCCAGAGTCTGTGGCGAATTGCCAGCAATCGTAACAGCCGCAAGCAGCAATGGTCGGGTAACACTTCTCCAGTGGTTCAAAGACAAAGGGTTTTCTATGGAAATGACCGAATCGATTGCGAATATGCTATGCTCGCGTGGCCGCCACGAAGTCCTGGACTGGTGGAAAAACAGTGGGATCGAATTTATCTACGACCCGCGAGTAGTGATTTATTGGAGTCGCGCAAGTCGAAACGTTCTCGAGTGGTGGTACCGCAGCGGACTCGACGTTGAATGGCCCGAAAAGCTCAAGCTACCGCGTGTTCTAACAGATCAGATTCCTGACGATGCCGCTATGGTCCTGACAAAATAGACGCACTCCAATGGTGGTTGGAAAAAATGCCCGACCGCCTTCCTCCGAAAGTTCGACCGTTTCGGTTTGTGAAAGCCGATGCGAGTGAACCACCGGGTCGGTCTGCTGTTGAAATCCAGGATTTGGAGTGGTGGAGACGATTCGATTTTGCTCTCCCCGGAAATGCGTGTACTGAGCAACCGCACAGGTGGTGGGTTGAAGCAAATCACGTCATGCGGTTTGGTCCCTTCCGCGAAAAGTAATTGGCACTTCACCTTCAAACAGATTTCCCCTGCTTTTGCTGCAATATTGAAAGCAAAGGGAAAAGAAAGCGGAGAATATGGAAGAAGCACTATTATTGAAAATTTAGCAGGGGCCAAAACATCCTTAACCCGCCGCGTACGTGCTCTTGGACCGCAGGTAAGCACCATACCGGTACAGCAGCCACGGCGCCGGAATCCCCGCCACCGCCACAAACCCAAGCACTGAATTTCCCCACCCATAATCAAGCTTGTCATACATCGCGTTCGCAAACAGCGGAAACGCAAAGCCAAACACTGACCGCAAAAACGACGACGCGGCGAAAGCGCTGGCCGAGTACCGGCGGTACGCGTCGACGAGGTAGATGTTGAGCGTCTGAAACGGTACGGCGAACGCGAACCCAAACAGCATGATACCAATGTCTGGGACGAGCCAGTAGACGCGCTCCTGCGCCGACCAGCCGTACATGAAGATCGAGGCGGGAAGAAGGAAAGCGACGGGGATTGCTGCGGGGAGACGGTGCTCTGGGACCGTGACGCCACCATTGCGGTCTCGCATGGCAAAGTAGATTCGTTGCAGGACGGGCGCGAACCCGACGCTGCCGGCGGCTAGACCGATCCCAAGGGCGAGGAAGTTGAGCCCGGAGATGCTAAGGGACTCGTGGTATCGCACGATCCAGAGTTTGCTAAAGGTCGCGATGACGAGGTAAATGAGGCCGTAAACGTACGCGAGGTAGAGGCTGACAGTTATTACTATCGGCTGGGTGAAAAGGAGGATGAAGGGGCGTTTGGCTGACTCGGCGAGGCGGTGGGTGATGGAGACGTGAGTTTGATTCGAAGAACTGGTGATTGCAGAGCTGGACTTCCCCAATCGCGCAGCCTTTGCGGCGAGCAGGACCGGCGCATAAGTCTCTCGAAGAAAGAGGAATCCGGCAACGATCACCACCGCATAAAAGAGCGAAAGGAAATGAAGGACCCATCGCCACGACGCGTATTCCGCAAGGGCGGAACCGATGACAGGGCCTAGAACGGGTCCCATGGCGGGTGCAAGGGAGAACACGTTGATGGCGGGGCCAACCTCGGCTGGACCAAACATATCAGTGAGGACTCCTGCGCCGATCTACCAAATGGGGATGCAGCATTAAGTTGTGAGTCTTCACGGGAGAAAGAACGGCCGCATCTTACCGCCAAAGCAGCGCTGCCCGCAAATGCTGAAACAAATCGAAATATGAGGAGCTCTGCAAGGCTCTGAGAGAAGGCGCACGCAATGTTGAAAGCGAGACAGACGAAGGACGGGAGGATGATAACCCAGCGACGTCCGTACAGCTCCGATACGGGTCCGAAAAAGAGAGGGCCGAAAGCAAAGGCGAGGACGAATATCGATATGATCATTTCCCTTTGAACATCGGTCGTCAAGTCGAGATCTGAGGAGGGGAGTGCGGTAAGTCAGAAATCAGCATGGACAAACGCCGGTGTAACACAAAACTTACCCCTTGCAACGGCTGGTACTGCAGGCGCGATGATTGAGGAGCCCAGCGGTCCCATAAGGGTGAAAAGTGCGGCAACCATGGTGATCAACCAGCGTCTCGCTTTTGGCCAGTTCTTGGGGTTCTCTGGGTCATTGGGGCCGTCCCAGTCAACCTTAGCAGAATTGCTTTTAGCTGCGGGTTGCAGAAGCTCAGTTGATTACATTAGCATCGACGACGCCTTTCGACGGTTGACTGTCTTCGATAGTCAGAGTGACGGCTTGGGGTTCCTTGTCCGCTTCACCAAACGCTGTGGCCGACTCGTTGTCATCCCCAGCAGTGTTGCCGGACTCGGAATGCATGTGAACAAAAAGTACAATATCTTTTTCGTCCTCAGCCCTTCTTCCGTTGTCGATAGAGACATTTCGCTCGGCTATTTCTCATTTCAAATCAGAAGGAACGGAATGCAAGTCCGCGACGCGACGGAGCGCGATCGGGCGGACTCGTGGAGTAGGATTTGCGCGAGTTTTCGTCACATGCAAGCTGTAAAGACAGCTTCCGCCCCTTGGGGAAAGTCAGAACGGAAGCCAGTGGGCGGAAGCAAGCCAATTCTCCGAGCCATCTAGCCATCGGGGCCTCGCAGGGTTGGAATAAAAGGCTGTCATTTTAGACAGCATTTTGGACAGAGGCTTCCGACAGACCCCAAAACCGAACGCGCCTAAGTGCCTTTAATTAGTCCATTTTTGGAAATGTCCAAAAATCAACGCTCGGGCTTCGTCAGCCACCAACGCCCATTGATCTGGTTTTAAGAGTTTATCGCTTTTAGACTCGCTGTGCAACAGACGACAATACGGACAAACAAATAACAATGCTTTGTATTCCCCAGGAATCAAGAAAAAAAAAGAAGATCCTCAGATTCCAATAAACGTAACTCTTGACTCAGTAGAAGAAAAAACCCCTTCCCACGGAACAGCCTCACGACAGCTCACTGTGAAAGCAGCTTGACAATATGCGGCTCAATGGATTCAGGCGTCGCAAGGGATGAAAAACGCTCGACGGGCGCGCCGTTCTTGTCGATGAGAAACTTTTCAAAGTTCCACTTCACCCTGTTTCGGGAAAACGAAGAGTTCAGCAAACACAACACAACCACAACCACAATTGTTGACTGCACTAACATCTTTAAACCGAGTACGCCTGGCTTCTCCGACTTGAGGAACGCGAACAGCGGATGCTCGTCCTTCCCGTTGACCTTGTCGCCGGCACAATCAAGGATATTAATTGAAACGAATAACTTGAATCATGAGTACAGCTCAACTCACGTGTGATTTCTCCATGATCGGAAAGGTAACGCCAAAGTTCAGCTTGCAGCTCTCGACCACCTCCTCTCCCTCGAGCGGCTCCTGCGCAAAGTCGTTCGACGGGACGCCCTGCACGTGAGCGGAGCATCGTCAGCCAAAATGGAAGATTGGCGATTAATGCAAGGTGTTCATACAATAATGACGAGCCCTTTGTCCTTGTGGGCTTGGTAGAGCTTTTCAAGACCGGCGTACTGTGTTGCAAATCCGCACTGTTTCAAGGGGAAGAAAATGGATGGTGAGTGCAAGCAGCCAAGACAGCGCGTCGAGCCAGGTGCTGCAGAACCGAAAAGTGTGCGAATATCGTCTCCTTCATGCGACGGCTCACCTTTGACGCGACGTTGACCACAAGGACGACCTTGCCAGCAGCCAGGGAAGCAAGGTCCACGGGCCTTTTGCGAAAGTCGTTGAGGGGGATTCGGTAGAAAGGAGACAACATCGTTCGTGTGACGGTCACTCTTTTTTTTCCGTGAGTTTTTTTGCGGGGAAGGAAAGCGTCAATTGGGCGAGGGCGAAGGAATCGTTCGATTTTACATTGTGTTTCAGTTGTTTATTATTTGTTTTGTTTTTCTCCTTTTTTTTTCTTTTCGTGGGCCAATTGACGGACCACGGGCGGAAACGAACCGAGGCACCGGGAGCCACTCACTCTGTCTTGTTTGATTGGGCCGGATTTGGCACTCCGCTCCCCACATTTCCCCGTTCTGACAAACTAACTAACTTGCATCCCTCAATCACTGGCGGTCGCGGGCCAGCGAACGATTCCGTCGGCGGAACTGCTGCGTTTGCAGATGACGGGACTCGAGCCTTCAAGTGAGCTGTTTTGTAATACACCGACGGACAT
This sequence comes from Zopfochytrium polystomum, assembly GCA_025765615.1. NCBI lineage: Eukaryota > Fungi > Chytridiomycota > Chytridiomycetes > Chytridiales > Chytridiaceae > Zopfochytrium > Zopfochytrium polystomum. The sequence goes on along the minus strand of JAIVFJ010000356.1, from coordinate 29,756 downwards.
CGTCGTCATCACGGCGCAGGGGCTTGGGGACAGACTCACCTCGCTGCCCCACAGCCCCGTCGCTTAGGAAAGCCGTTCGCACCAACAGGAATTCAACCGTGGAACGGAGGTTTCTTTCACTTTAGTTTGGTTTTTTTTTTTCATGCTTCGTGCGAACGCGGGTCGAGGAGTCGCCCGCTTCCGCACCATCGCCGCAAATGATGAGGTTCCGCCTTTGCCATTCCGTCGATACAACAGGGTGAGAACAGCACGGAGACTGACTAGCTTTCGGAGGATCCTTGAAATATCGAGCTCCGAAGATCTACTTAAAGTCGGGTTCCCGAGGCAATCCAATCCTCCACAACTGAAAATCGAGAAGAAAAAAAATGTCTTCACCCATCTACTACGACCCCAAGTCCGTCGACGCCTATGCGAACTTCCTCCACCACCACACCATCACACTCCACCAACAAGTTGACGGCACCCCCGCCGTCGTCCTCGACGCCTGGATCGAAAAGGTCTTTGTCGGAGAGCACACCATCCTTGACCAAGGTACCGGCCGCGGAAGGGTTGGCCTCAAGCGGCTCCTGGCAGTGCCGAACGCCCACGAGACGATTCTGGCTGTCGGGTTGCCGCCCGAAGACGACGTCGACGGCGCGGCAGCTTCGGCGTCGCGCGTTCCGACGGTGTTGTTCGACATGGGACCGTTCGGGATCATTCCTTGGTCCGCCATGCTGTCGCTCGTCGAGTTTGTGCCCGTCGATGGCGGAAAGAAGACGGCGATCAAGTGGGGCGTCAAGATTCTACCACTGAAAAAGGAGGATGGGGAGTTTGTGGATGACTCGCAGATTCTTGAGAGAATTACGGCGCTGTTGAAGAAGGAGATTGACGAGTTTGCGCATGGCTATGGAAAGTAATTGTGCTGGTTCAGACCGGCGTGGAAGTTCATGCAGCACAAGACCAAATAAACGCAAACAACACAATGGAAAGAGTGCTTTGGCAACAGCTCTTTGTCGTGCGCGGTGGTTTTTCACGATCAGAAAACAGAGAATTCTGACGAGCAACATTGAGAGCCTTGCATTACAACCGGAGACCAAGTGCAAACTTTTAAGAGGCGTACACCTTTAGTTGACATTACCTGGACAGAGTCTTTCGACTCCTGACCCTGCCGATTCGTTCAGGTTCAAAGCTATGAGGTCAATGGATGGTGGATAGACTTGGGTAAGATGGTATCGGAACGAGGCACAGAAGGACTCTCGCGGACCCTGATTGTAATTGAGAACTCAGTTAACCTTTCAAATTTAGAGAAAGGAGAAGGTGACTTACAAGCCTTTCGATCTGGAACCGCTGGGGCTGAGCTTCAAACAACCGCCATCTCGCAAGGCGCTTGGTGGCACTTAACCCGGGGTCGACTACGAGCCCAACTCCTCTTGGGCTGTCATAAAGGTCCTTGGCAAGGGGCTTGCTCGCCATGCTTGCGCTTAAGTCCAGCGACACCCTGACGTGCTGAACCGCTGTGTTTTTGTTGTTGGTGATGCGAATCACCCCGGCGATGGACCACGGCCCGAGCCCCGGCAAGCCGTTGAAGCCATGAACAAAAGGCGATGTCGATGCCGGTGCGAGGTCATGGTAGGCCTCGATGGACTTGTGGAGCGCAATCTCAATGTCACCAGGTAGGCGGACGACAAAGCCAGAGGCATCCGGCGCGAGCTTTGGCGGGAGCACGCGAACGTCGGGGACGACGGGTCCCGGCTCGAGGTTGTTGCTCACCATGCGCTCGTCGCCGCGCTGGAACGAGAGCGGCGGGCTCCTGTTGCCGTCGACGAAGCCGCCCGTGCGCGTGTGCTGGAAGACGGGGAGCACGGGGTAGTCCGACGCGCCTTCGGCCAGGAGGACGTCGAGCGATCGGCGGAGGATCAGGCGGGCGACGAAGACGCGGGAGGAGGCTGCGGACGAGTCCGGGTCGCCAATGGTGGCGACGACCGAGACTTTGGGCGGAGTGCCGGCGGTGGCGGTGTCGTTGCGGCGCATTCGCCTGCTTCGATATTGGCTGTACTGGGAGGAAAGTGGGCCTGTGTTTTTTTGATGATTTTTTTATTTTTCTTTTTTATCTTGTTTTTTCTTCCTCGTAAAGAAAAACACACTGGGCAGGGACAGTTAGTGGCGTCCATTATGCCTTGTCAACGGCGGGGACTGGGCTTCAGGAAAATAATGGATTTGTCTTTGGTCTGTGGCGATCGGCCTCCTGCAGTTTACTTGTTTTATTGTACTCCTGTTTCTTTACATTTTCGTCTTTTTGATATTGAACAACGTTATTGTTGGCCTACTGTTGCAATATGCCCAACGCGAGAAAATTCCCACACTGCTCTCTGCGGAGGCCGAATTTCAATATGCACTGAGCGTGTTTATTTGCATGAATGTAATTTTTACTTTTTTTTTTTGATACCCAGCTCGAAATTACTTAGTCGGCTCGATTAAAAAGGCTTGTCGGCGAGCAAGCGTGAAACGAAACAAATAACAGAAAAGTCTGTCGACCTTCAGCTTCATAATATTATTGGGGGGCGCCCAAGGTCCAAGGAAGTCGCTCGCTTCCTCTTCACACAGGCTGCGCTCCACTGTCTCCCTGTGTGTCTCTCTCTCTCATTCCTCACGGGACATTCATTTGTCGCAGTCTTTGGCTGCCTCACGCAAAAAATTTGTTCATTACCGCACCAGCCGAAGCTGTGAAGAATGATTTCTCAGAATTTGCCATTTTGATTACTATTGCTCGTACCCTCCAAACAAATATAAAAACGCAAGACTACTCCGACATACTACCGAGGTAGCAAAGAGCGACTCAGAGCCACAGCAAATGAAAATTCAAGGCAGCTTACTCCGCACTCTGCAACCCCTGGCAGTAGCAGTTCACCTAAAATACGGTTGGCAGTTCCTCGTCTCCGTCATTAATCGGCACGTCCTCCAACAGTCCCGGATACGCGTCCACCAACCGAACAAGCTCCTCTCTCGGCACGCCAATCACCGATACGGCCACAACACTCTCGACCTCCACGACGCGACGCTTCTCGTTCAAAACGTGCAGGACAACGCGCAGGTCGTGCGCGATGACTGCGTCGTGCCACCGTCCGTCCGGATTCATGCACGAAGCCGGGTACTGCGGGTCTTGCTTTGCGGCGGGCGACGCGCGGACGGCGTCGCGTAGGGTAGTTGCCAGAGGCGGGGTGAAGAAGCGCAGCGTGGCGGACTGCGAGGCGAGGGTGTCCGGCAGCTGCGGGGTGTCGTCGCGGGTCCACGACAGCAGAAGCGGGGCGCTCGCCGGAGCGGCCGAGGAAGCGGGAGACGTCGACACGGCAAACTTGTATCGCTCGCAGACCTTTTGGGTCGCGTGCGTGCGGACCTGCTTGCTCGCGTCGAACTTGGACTCTCCACGGAGGTACCCAATGACTTCGACGATCTCGACGGTGACGACGGCGATCTCTGGGAACGCCGACGTTCCCGGGAGAGCGCCGACTGTAATGTCCAAGAAGGTGGTCTCGGACGGGGCCAGGACACTGTGCACGAGCGACAGCTTCCACGGAAACTCCATCTTTCGCGCGTGCAGCGTTTCGACCCTTCTGGTGGCGGCCTGGAGGACCTCGGCGATTTGCTGCTTCGAGTACAGGTGAACCGGGATGTCTTTGGTGAGGGAGAGGACCTTGCTTTCCTTGAAGAAACCTTTTTTCGGAACAATGACAGTGACCATCATCTTGTAGTAGGTATTTGTGGCGGATTCGTTCAGATTCAAAGCTATGAGGTCGACAGATGGAGGATAGACTTGAGTTAACTGGTACCGGAATGATGCATAGAATGACTCCCGTGGTCCCTTTTCGACGGTTGCGGACTTTGATTAGATCATAAAGGAGTAGAATAGAGATACTCACCAGCCTTTCGATCTGAATCTCGTGGGGCTTGACCTCAAACAGGCGCCATCTCTGAAGACGCTTTGTGACCAGACCAGTGCTTACGTCAGTGAAATTTTCCAGCTCAGCCTTGACCAAGTGCTTGCAGGCCATGTTCGCCGTAAAGTCCAGTGTCACCTTGATCCGCTCGAGCACTGTGTCTTTGTTGTTTGTGAGGCGGAGCACCCCGGCAATGGACCACGGCCCGAGCCCCGGCAAGCCGTTGAAGCCGTGGACAAAAGGCGATGTCGACGCCGGTGAGAGGTCGTGGTAGGACTCGAGGGACCTGTGGAGCGCGATCTCGAGGTCGCCGGAGAGGCGAACGACAAAGCTAGAGTAGTCCGGCGCGAGCTTGGGCGGCAGCACGACGACTTCGGGCACGACGGGTCCCGGCTCGAGGTTGTTGCTCAGCATGCGCGCGTCGCCACCCCCGCTGGAACGAGAGAAGCGGGTTCCTGGCGCCGTCGACGAAGCCGCCGGTGCGTGTGTGCTGGAAGACCGGGAGCACGGGGTAGTCGGGGGCGCCTTGGGTGAAGAGGGTATCGAGGGATCGGCGGAGGATCGGGTGGGCGGCGAAGACGCGGGAGGAGGCTGTGGCCGAGTCGGGGTCGCCGATGGTGGCGACGACCGAGACTTTGGGCCTTGTGGTTGAGGAGGCGGCGGTGCCGGAGGCGGCGGCGTCGTTGCTGCCCATTCGGTTCCTGCGGGTGTGAAAAAAAGGATTCCAACCCAGTCACTGGGCCTGTGATTTGTTTGATGATTTTTTTTATTTTTGTTTTTTTCTTTTTTTCTGTTGCTCTAATTTGTCCAAAAAAGGCACTCCCGCCAGGGGATGTCTGTTGTCCGTCTGTTGACTGACTGGGCTTTCCGCTTGGCACTACTGCCACTCAAATGGGAGATTCTCGGGAAACTTGGGCTTTCCCGGTTGTGGGGTTCCAACATTCAAATATTTACCAAATTACTGTCTGCATCCACCTATTTCAAGTCTGCTCCCTTGCACAGAGCCTGCGGCAGCAGAAATTACGAGATGGTCAAACTTCTGGTCCAGCGGGGTGCTGACGTTAACTGTCGGACGAAAAGTACTCCCCCTCTCTATGCTGCTTGCTCGCGTGGTCATGTGGACGTCGTCAGGGTTAGGGCTAACGCAAGGTGTTTGCACAATCAGACGCCAATGAATTATGCCAACACGCGCCAAAACCATGCTATTGTGAAACTCTTATTAGCCTGAAAGACAAGCGTAAGTGTTGTTGGGCAAAATCTAGAAGAGGACGAATAAAACCATGGTAGGCGAACAATACAAACAAGTTTGGGTGATAGTAGTTTGAAGGTCGCCTGCAGGGCGAGCTGCAGCCAGCGCGGCAGCTCCCCTTCACTGGAGCAAAACAAGGGCGAAACAATAAACGTCCAACTAGAACAAGGCAGGCGGATCCTCGGTCGCGTCATTCATCGGCGCGTCCTCAAGCAGCCCCGGATATGCGTCAACGAGATGTACAAGCTCCTCCCTCCGCACGCCAATCACCGAAACAGCCATAACACCCTCAATCTCCACGACGCGCCGTTTCTCGTCCAAAACGTGCAGGACAACACGCAGATCGTGCGCAATGACCACGTCGTGCCACCGCCCGTCCGGGTTCATGCAGGACGCGGGGTACTGGGGATCCTGTTTTGCCGAGAGCGGGATGCGGACCGCTTCGCGGCGGTCGGCCACAAGCGGCGGAGTCGCGAAGCGAAGCAAGGCGGCCTGCGAGGCGGCGGTGTCCGGCAGTTGCGGAGAGTCGTCGCGGGTCCAAGAAGGTGCAAACTTGTCGCGCTCGCACACCTTTTGGGTTGCGTGCGTGCGAACCCGTTTGCTTCTGTCCATTTTGAGCTCGCCGTGGAGGTACCCGATGACTTCGACAATCTCCACGGTGACGGCGGTGATTTCTGGAAGGGTGGACGTTCCGTGGAGCGCCCCGACTGTGATGTCGATGAAGGCGATGTCGGTGGGTGTCAGGTGGCTGTGCGCAAGCGACAGTCTCCATGGAAACTCTGGAGCCCTCGCATGCATCGTTTCAACACGCTTCCTCAGCGCGCTCTGGAGCACCTCGGCAATTTGCGGTTTCGAATACATATAAACGGGGATGTCTTTCACGAGCGAGACCATGGTGTCGTCGCTGAAGAAGCCTCTATTCGGGAGAACGACTTCCACCGTCAGCCTGTACTGCGTGTTAGTTGCCGATTCGTTCAGGTTCAAAGCTATGAGGTCAATGGATGGTGGATAGACTTGGGTAAACTGGTATCGGAACGAGGCACAGAAGGACTCTCGCGGACCCTGATTGTAATTGAGAACTCAGTTTACCTTTCAAATTTAGAGAAAGGAGAAGGAGACTTACAAGCCTTTCGATCTGGAACCGGTGGGGCTGAGCTTCAACCAACCGCCATCTCGCAAGGCGCTTGGTGGCACTTAACGCGGGGTCGACTACGAGCCCAACTGCTCTGGAGGTGTCATAAAGGTCCTTGGCGAGGGGCTTGCTCGCCATGCTTGCGCTTAAGTCCAGCGACACCCTGACGTGCTGAACCGCTGTGTTTTTGTTGTTGGTGATGCGAATCACCCCAGCGATGGACCACGGCCCGAGCCCCGGCAAGCCGTTGAAGCCGTGAACAAAAGGCGATGTCGATGCCGGTGCGAGGTCATGGTAGGCCTCGATGGACTTGTGGAGCGCAATCTCAATGTCACCGGGTAGGCGGACGACAAAGCCAGAGGCATCCGGCGCGAGCTTTGGCGGGAGCACGCAAACGTCGGGGACGACGGGTCCCGGCTCGAGGTTGTTGCTCATCATGTGCGTGTCGCCGCGCTGGAACGAGAGCGGCGGGTTCCTGTTGCCGTCGACGAAGCCGCCCGTGCGCGTGTGCTGGAAGACGGGGAGCACGGGGTAGTCCGGCGCGCCTTCGGCGAGGAGGGCGTCGAGCGATCGGCGGAGGATCGGGTGGGCGACGAAGTCGCGGGAGGAGGCTGCGGACGAGTCCCGGTCGCCAATGGTGGGGACCGAGACTGTGGGCGGAGTGCCGGCGGTGGCGGCGTCGTTGCGGCGCATTCGCCTTCTGCGATATTGGCTGTATTGGGAGGAAAGTGGGCCTGTGTTTTTTTGATGATTTTTTTTATTTTTTATTTTTCTTCTTGTTGGCAAGGCGGGCGGGGACTGGGCTTTCGAGTTGTGGTTTTAATGGGTTTGTCTTTGGTCTGTGGCGATCGGCCTCCTGCAGAGTTTTCTTGTTTTATTTTACTCCTGTTTCTTTACCTTTTCGTCTTTTTATTGTTGGCCTACTGTTGCAATATGCCCAACGCGAGAAAATTCCCACACTGCTCTCTGCGGAGGCCGAATTTGAATATGCACTGAGCGTGTTTATTTGCATGAATGTAATTTTTACTTTTTTTTTGATACCCAGCTCGAAATTACTTAGCATTCGGCTCGATTAAAAAGGCTTGTCGGCGAGCAAGCGTGTGGGTGCCAGTCGAGCCGTTGATCCAAAACGAAACAAATAACAGAGAAGTCCGTCGACCTTCAGCTTCATAATAGTATTGGGGGGAAGGTCCAAGGAAGTCGCTCGCTTCCTCTTCACACAGGCTGCGCTCCATCTGTCTCCCTGTCTGTCTCTCTCTCTCATTCCTCACGGGACAGTCATTTGTCGCATTCTTTGGTTGCCTCACGCAAATAATTTGCTCATTACCGCACCCCCCTTCACACACCGCAGTATGCTCCTGTGTGAAGATTGATTTCTCAGAATTTGCCATTTTGATTACTATCGCTCGTACCCTCCAAACAAATATCAAAACGCAAGACTACTCGGACATACTACAAAAGTAGCAAAGAGTGACTCAGAGCCACAGCAAATGAAAATTCAAGGCAGCTTATTCCGCACTCTACAACCCCTGGCAGTAGCAGTTCACCTAAAATACGGTTGGCAGTTCCTCGTCTCCGTCATTTATCGGCACGTCCTCCAACAGCCCCGGATACGCGTCCACCAACCGAACAAGCTCCTCTCTCGGCACGCCAATCACCGAAACAGCCATGATACCCTCGACCTCCACAGTGCGTCGCTTCTCGTCCACAACGTGCAGGACAATGCGAAGGTCGTGTGCAATGACGGCGTCGTGCCACCGCCCGTCTGGGTTCATGCACGACGCGGGGTACTGCGGATCCTGCTTGGCAGCGGGCGATGCGCGGACGGCGTCGCGTCGGGCTGCCGCGAGGGGCGGCGTCGCGAACCGCAGCGTGGCGGTCTGCGACGTGGAGGTGTCCGGCAGCTGCGGGGCGTCGTCGCGGGTCCACGACAGCGGGAGCGGAGCGTTCGCCGATTCCTGCGAGGCCACTGCAAACTTGTACCGCTCGCACACTTTCTGGGTCGCGTGCGTGCGGACCTGCTTGCTCTTGTCAAACTTGGGCTCGCCGCGCAGGTACCCGATGACTTCGACGATCTCGACGGTGACGGCGGTGATTTCCGGAAGCGTCGACGTGCCAGGGAGAGCGCCGACTGTGATGTCGAGGAAGGCGGTCTCGGAGGGAGCCAGGACTCTGTGAACGAGCGACAGCTTCCACGGGAACTCTATCGTTTTCGCGTGCAGCGTTTCGGTCCTTTTGTGCGTAGCCTTCACGACTGAGGCAATTTGCGGCTTTGAGTACAGGTGCACAGGGATATCTTTGGTGAGAGAGACAATCTTGTTGTCCTTAAAGAAGCCCTTCTTCGGAACAACGACGTTCACCGTCAGCTTGTAGTAGGTGTTTGTTGCGGATTCGTTCAGGTTCAAGGCAATCAGGTCGACGGATGGGGGGTAGACTTGAGTAAACTGGTACTGGAACGAGGCGAAGAAGGACTCTCGAGGACCCTGTTTGCGGTTGTGGGCTTTGCTTAGCTTGTAAATCATTAGGCAGAAGGTAGACTCACTAGCTTTTCGATTAGAAGCTCGTGGGGCTTGACCTCAGCCAGACGCCATCGCACAAGATGCTTTGCGGCCATTCCGGAGTTGGCGTCAGCGACATTCTCCATCAACGCCTTGACCAGGTGCTTGCAGGCCATGTTCACCGTGAAGTCCAACGACACCTTGATCCGCTCGAGCGCGGTGTCTTTGTTGTTTGTGATGCGGAGCACGCCTGCGATGGACCATGAACCAAGTCCGGGAAGGCCGTTAAAGCCGTAGACGAACGGCGACGTCTCGGAGGGAGCGAGGTCGTGGTGCGCCTCGATGGGTCGGTGGAGCGCGACCTCGAGGTCGCCGGGGACGCGGACGACAAAGCCGGAGGGATTCGGCGAGAGCTTTGACGGCAGCACGGTGACTTTGGGCACCACGGGTTCCGGTTCGAGGTTGTTGGCCATCATGCGGTCGCCGCGCTGGAACCAGAGCGGCGGGTTCTTGGCGTCGTCGACGAAGCCACCGGTGCGGGTTTGCTGGAAGACGGGGAGCACGGGGTAGTCGGGTGCCCCTTGGGCGAGGAGGGCGTCGAGGGATCGGCGGAGGATGGGGTGGGCGTCGAATACGCGGGTGGCGGTGGCGGCCGCATCCGGGTTGCCGATGGTGGCAGCGACAGAGGCTTTGGGCTGCACAGACATGGAGAGGGTGTGTGTGGGCTGACGGAGTGATTTTCGACAGGGGTAATATCCAACGAGTCCGCTGACCCAGCGCAATTTTTTGTCTCTTCTATTTCCTTGTTTCAGGTACCTTTTTTTTTTGACTCTTTTTTTTTTTTTTGTTTCTTTTTCCACCAGGGTCCCCGCAACAGAAATGATGAGAGAAAGCGCAGAACTTCGTTTTCGTCCGTTTTTGACCCCTTTCTTCGCAAATTGTTTTATGCAGCAGCAGGACAAGAACGCAATGGAATGATCTTTCGAAGCAGCCAAAATAGGAAGGTGGTGCGGAACGGGAAAGCATTTGCCAAAAAAACACTTTCGCAACGGGAGCCACACTGGGCACGGGTGAACGGAGCGGAGCGGACAAACATCTGCAGGATCTGCGCTGCGCGGATCATTATTACCGGAGTAGTGTGTGCCTGCCCACCGTCTCTCGAGCCGTGAGAACACTTCGCAGTTTTGGAGGAAAATCCCAGATTGCTGTGCGGTGGAAGCTCCAGGTCTCTACTCCAAATAAATTGCTTGATTGGTTTCAGAATGCGATTCACAGCCAGACCAATGAACGGGGCAGGGAGGCAAACGAGGCGAAGAGAAATGTTCGTGATGCTCTCGAGCCTCTCCTGTGGCTGTCAAAAGTGCAATTTGTCGGTTTCCAGACCGTCCCACAAGACGGCCTCGCAATCTCCCTGCAGTTCTTCGTCTCGTTCTGAAACATATAAAAGAAAAAAAGTCTGGGGGTTGTCGGGGTATGTGGAACGTTCATATAAAAAGAGTAAACCCATCTCGAAAATCGATCAATCCCCTCTGCCTTAGCAATCCTTCCCGCTATCAAACTCCTGTTCCAGCCTGTTTCTAAAGTTATCAACACTCTTTGCAACAATCCCAATGTTCGCGCTCCTAGTATCCGTTAGTTTCCTGATGAGCTTAGCAGTCGGGAGTCATCTTTATAGATGGAAGCCCACTTATTCCAAAGATCAAATGCCTCGTTCTATGATTTAATCGGAAAAGCGTTCACCTCAGAAATAAAATGAGCATCGGACGCACCTTCCATGCCATGAAGCTGACCGGGTCCACAATGGTTTGCTGAACGATCCTGGCTGACTGTTGATCGTCAGGAATCCTTGGTCGTTTGTACTGATGCGCTGGTTGCGAATGTTGGCAGTTTCCGACGTCATTGGCTGGTCACACCACGGCAGGCCAGACCGCTCGTTTTTTTGCAGAATGACACGAAGACGTTGAGCGTGAGTCGCCCCACCGACCGTTGAGGAAATCATCCCGGCTCACCGTTCGAAGAATATAGCTGCGCGTCCGATTCTTCCAGAAAATTGGACGGATAGTCTCCTTCTCCCGATTGCGAGCAAGGGACCGATAACGTTTAGCGTGATTTGCGACTTCTTTTCTTATAGCTGACAGGCCTCCACGGAAGTGGCTTCGCAATCTCGATTGGCGCCACGAATTCCAGGCCTTCGAGACTAAGCCGGACGGATTTCTCCAAGTTGAGGCACTGTAACGCCCATTCTTTCACTGAATTCTTCGACTTGTAATGTTGGTAAACTCACGCAAAAGTGGAAACCAAGGCCGCCGGCAGCCTTGATTTTGTTGCACATAGACACCGGAAGAGAGATCCCATACTCTTTGACGGCTTTATCGTCATCCTGATTAATAAAGTTAGAAATGCCTTCGTACTCAATGAAGTGCGATCCTTGATCGGTTCTAATTCTTTCAGGATGAATGCTGGAACTTTGGTTTTGCAGAGGGTGGTCATTCTTTTGAAGCCTCCGTAGCTTTGAATGGGCATGATGCCCGGCAAAATCGGGCAGGTCACGCCTGCGAGTGACAAATTGAGGCGAACGAGCAGAAAATTTTGGCGACATACCTGCCACACGCCGATGTCCGTCTTTGGCGGGAAGTACTCGAACGACTACTGTTTATTGCTGTCAGCGCGGGGCGTGGCGGTTTGTGACGGAAAAAGATGTACGCAAAAGCACCGGCCTTCATCTGACGAGTTGCAAAATAAACATAGTTCGAGTGCCATTTTTTAGTCAGGAGTTTTTGGAGTCCGTTGGAGGAAAAACGAGAGGGACAGAAAGATGGCGACGGCTCGGTCCGATTTGAGAAAAGTTGGGGTCGGGTGGGACGGGGCGAGGGCGGATCTGAACAATCTCTATAGCAGCAGACGCGTACCGAGCTCGCTGGATCTTCTTCGTGATCTTCATTCTTGTTGCAGACTTGGTCACCGTTCTCTGGTTTTGATCTCTTTAAGAACGCTTACGGAGCTTAGCACACTGATATTATTTTCGACGAGCCTAAACATTGGAAGACAAGGCGGGCGTATTTTTTTGTGAAATGTCCAGGTTGGATTGGAAAAATATGTCAAAACAACCAAGCTGGACAAGTTGGCCTCCGCACCGACTTAAATCGATCATTGCGAGGCGATGGTGTCATGTGTGGATGGGTGAGCGAGTCGTGAGACGTTGATTTGACTGGTTGTCATCAAAGGCCTATCTTTGTTGCTGTTCGACGCTCACCATTTTCGCCCAAAACAATTCAAAATTTGGTGCTCCTTGGCGGTCTAATCTCCAGTTCCTGGAATTGAGCGGATCAATTTGGAATCCGCAAAAAGTCTATTTAAAGTAGTATGCAGGACAGCATAAAAAAAGGAAAAAGTCTTTCTATTGGTATTGCCCGAACGCAGGCGCGGTCATTTGTTGTCAAGCAGACCCTTCTTGATGATCAGCTGCCGGACAACGTCGTATCCGTCGTACGCAAGCACCTCCTCCGGATTCAAGCTCGTGTTGGTCACGCGCGCGATAAACGCAAACAGCCGCAAGAACGACAGCCCGACAAAAGTGCTAAACGGCGACGTGGCGTACTGCCGCTTCCCCTGCGTGCGGGCGGACTCTGCAATCTTCTTCGCGCGCGGGTACCGCGCCTCCTGGAAGAGCTCAAAAGCGCGCCGCGGGTCGCTCGGCAGCCGCTGCAGCAGCGCGGTGAGCACGTCCACGTCCTCGAGCGACACGCTGGCGCCCTGCCCGACGAACGGCACCATAGCGTGCGCCGCGTCGCCGACCAGCACGCAGTTGCCCCTGTGCCAGGTCGGCAGGGTCTCGAGGTCCCAGATGGTCATGGGGATGATGCGGATCGACTTGCGAATCATCGGTTCAAACGCCGGGCCGAGCTGCCACGAGCGCGCCAGCGCGGCGATGCGGGCGGCCTCGGCGTCGAGGTCGTAGAGGGACTCCCAGTGGTCGTGCGAGATGTCTTCTTGCTTTGCTTCGTAGATGGCCCAGTGGATGCGAGCGTCCGAGGTGCGCATGATGTAGCCGGACTTGCCCGCGACGTTGTTGGTGAAGAAGTTGAGGGCGCGCGAGGGCCAGTTGAACTCGTCCGAGTACTCGGTGACGCCAAAGTAGCCGACGAAGCCGGATTTGAAGGGTTTGCGGTCCGGGAAGAGGATGGAGCGGACACCAGAGTGGACGCCGTCGGCGCCAATGAGGATGTCGCCGTGGGCGAACGTGCCGTCGCGAAAGGTTGCCTTGACGCCGAGGCTCCCGTCGGTCGGCTGCTCGATGCCGGTGAGGTGCTTGTCGTACTTGAGAAAGACGCCCTCCTTGTTGAGCGCGGTGTAGATGATGCGCGTGATGGAGGAGCGGAGGATGTTGACGGTGATCAGATCGTCCTTGTTGATGACCTTGAAGCTCGCGACGAGCTGTCCGTCGATCTTGTGCATGTTGTAGCTGACGACGGGCGCGCCGGCGGCGACGATCTCGTCGAGGAGGCCGAGGTGCTTCAGGACGCGGAGGCCGTTCTCCATGAGGGTGAGGCCGCCGCCGACGTCGCCCGGCTCATAGGCAAGGGCGGGGTTCCTCCCGGCGGGCGGCCGCAGGCGATCGAAGAGCTCGACGTCGTGGCCTGCACGGCTGAGGGCCAGGGCGAGGGCGGGGCCGGTGAGCCCGCCGCCGATGATCAGGATCTTCATACGGAATGTGTGTGAGTGTGTGTGTGTGAGTGTGTGTGTGTGTGTGTGGACCGGCGAGTGCGAGGGCGAGGTCGAAGGAAGGAAGAAGATGCTGGCGGGCAGCGGCCTGTTGGGGGGCGAGTTCGGTTGATCAGCGGCGAAGTGCGATCGTGATCGTTGTGCGAAGAAGGAAAAAAGAAGCAGACGGACGAAGAAGACAAAGAGCCGAACTGCGGACCAGCAGCGGTTTTGCAGCACAAACAACGGGAGAAAAAAAAAAAAATTCCCATGCTCGCGCGGCACCCGCAAGCAGAGCAGGAAAATTCCCCGTTTAGGCAAAATGACGCCCCCTTTAGGAAATTCCTGTGAGTCAGCGACAGTCTTTCGCCCACGGCCGCACTCTGTATGTAAATAATAGATTGGGCAATGAAAAAAACGAGCAGGCATGTGAGGGAATTCGAAGGAAGGGTCCTTTTAAGCGTAGTGGAAGGTCTTTTTGAGGTTCGCTTCTTTATTGGTACTGCAAAAGGGCGGTTTTATACTGCCAGAAGTCCGATGGTTGAGAGTTATCCGATATGAAGGACAGGGGAAGCGGAGAGTGATACATCGGAAAGTAAGGGAGCGGAGAATGACACGAAGGTAACAAGTGGAGACAAGGTAACGATGCAGAGCGGGAAGTGAAGCATCGGAGTTCGACAAGGAAGGAAGACAAAGCGGATGACGTGAAGTTCTCTCACACCCCCCGGCAAGAGCGGGCTGCGCTCTGAAAGAAGGAGAACAGAGGAAGGAGCGCATTAAAGAAGGCCAGAGAGGCGGAGATCATTGTGAAGTTGTGGTGTAAGGTTGAGCCAAGCATTGTAAACGGGAGAGTGGTTTGTCCAAGAAACAAGGATTTGTGGGCGGTTGTAAAAAGTGCGGTAGGAAAGGACAGCGGCAATTTGGCGAGAGTCAAGGGGAAGAGCGTTCAACGGGTGGGGGCCGTGTTGATCCCAAAAGTAGGGACGAAGTTTCTCGGGGTGAAAGACAGGGTGAAAACGCCAAGTTGGAGGGAGATCGAGTTGATAGGAAGTACCAAGGCGGGCAATGATGCGGAACGGGCCATAGAAGGTGGCGGCAAGCTTCTCGGAAGGGCGGCCGCGGGCGTTCGGCGGAGTGATGTCACGGGCAGAGAGGAGAACGAGATCGCCTGGACGGAACGGGTCAGGGAGGCGATGGCGGTTGGCGGCGTAGACTTGGGCGTCTTGAGCGTGGCGGACGAAGTCCTTTGCGACGGTGAGGCGGGCCAGGTGGTCATGGACAGATTGAGGCGTCGCAGGAGGAAGAGTCAAGTCGAGGAGTGAGAGGGGGTTGCGTCCGGTGTCAAGCTGAAAGGGAGTGAAACCAGTTGATGTGTTCATGGTGTCGTTGATGGCGTGCTCAATGATATGGAGGTAGCGGATCCCAGTCGTTTTGGATCCAGTTGACATATGGGCGGAGGGAAGCGATGATCCATCCGTTCTTGTTCTCTGTTTGGCCATCGGTTTGAGGATGGAACGACGTGGAGATTGTCTGGCGGATTCCGAGGCTGTTGCGAAGGGCTTGCCAGAAGTCGGAAAGGAATCGAGAGTCGCGATCGGAGATGATGTGCTTGGGGAAGCCGTGGTAGCGCCAGATGATGCGTTCGAAGAGGGCGGCGACGTCTTCGGCAGAGTCAGTGATGCGGCTGGCAGCGATGTGCGTGCGTTTGGTTGCAGAGTCGACGAAGACAGTGATCGCAGTGAATCCAGACGCTGTCGGTGGGAGCGGACCCATGAAGTCCATGGAGACGGTGTGCCATGGTGTTGGTGGGATCTCGTGAGGCGAGAGGAGGCCGTAGGGGAGGCGGCGGACAGCTTTGTAGCGTTGGCAGGCGTCGCAGGTGCGGACGAAATGTTGAACGTCACGGTGGAGGTTTGGCCAGTGGAAATTCCTGGTTAAACGTTCGGCGGTTTTTTCCCAAGAGGTGTGGATGGCAGGGCCGTCAGAGTGGGCAAGACGTATGAAACGCTGGCGGAGGGCAGTGGGAACGTAGTAGCGGAGGCCGTCGTTGGCATCGTAGAGAAGGAGATTGTCGCGGAGGGTGTAGCGACGGAGGTGTTTGCGGAGACGATTTGGCGCAGTCCTTTTGTCGTCTAGTGCTTCGGTGATTTGCTTGTAGTCACCGTCGGTGCCATAGAGGGCCTGAATCTCGTCGAGAAGGTTGTCGTTGATCGATAGCATGTTGTTGAGAGTGACTGTTGGTGCGTCGAAATCAGAGTCAGAGACTTGTGTAGCTATGGTGCGAGTAAATGTTCGGCGGGAAAGGACATCAGCGACGTTATTCCATTTGCCTGGGAGCCATTGTATTTGGAAGTCAAAGGCGAGGATATCAGCGATCCAGCGGTGGTGTACAGGTCGGAGTTTAGGCTGGTCGAGAATGTGCTTGAGGGACGAGTGGTCTGTAAATACTTTCACCTCTCGGCCGATCAGGTACTGGCGGTGTTGCTTCAAGGCGGAAACAAGAGCAAGTATTTCGCCTTCATAGGGATGGTAGGCGGATTCTGCAGGGTTTGCATTTTCGTGAGGCATACGCAATGGGGCGCTCTGTGCCGTTGTCGGCAGGCTGGGCGACGTAGGAGCCAATAGCGCGGGTGGACCAGTCGGAGTACAGGTGTACGGGCTTGGAAGGGTCAAACATTGCAAGGGTTTGCGGCTGAGAGATGGCGTGCTTGATGTTGGTGAAGATGGCATCGTAAGAGTCGTCCCATTCAAAAGGCGTTGACTTTGTAATGGACTCCCCCCGGCGGAGAAGGTCAGAAAGCGGTGCTAAAATGTCTGCGAGGTGTGGTGTGAAGCGGTGGATCGTGTTGGCGAGACCGAGAAAGGCTCGGAGGTCGGTCCAGGAGCGAGGAGGCTCGAAATCTTTGATCGCTTGGAGTCGTGATGATAGAACGGAGATCTCACCAAGGCGAACGTGGTGGCCAAGGTAGTCAATCTCGTCTTGAAGGAACGAGCACTTGTAGAGGCGGCAGTGCAACATATTGTCAGCAAGTTGTTGGAGGACGAGGTCGATATGCGCCATGTGGTCCTCAAAAGTGGACGAATAGATCAGGATGTCGTCGAGGTAGATTGTCATGAAAGCGTCAATGTAATCCTGGAAGATGCGATTCATGGTGGCCTGGAAGGTGGCGGGGGCGTTTGACAGACCAAAAGGCATGACTACCCACTCAGTAGTGTCCATACTTCGTGCGAAATGCGGTCTTGTGGCGATCGTCAGGATGGATCTGCAGCTGGTGGTAGCCTGAGGCGAGGTCGAGAGTGGAGAAATGGCGGGCTTTCACAAGTCGATCAAGAATCTCGGAGATGTTTGGAAGAGCCGTGCGGTCCTTGATGGTGTTTTTGTTCAAAGCACGGTAGTCGAACACAAGACGTAACTTATCCTTTTGGCGGACGTAGAAGATAGGTGCACCGTAAGGGGAGGTGGAGTGCTGAATGCGGCCGTGCTTCAGCTGAATGTCCAGTTCTTCGCGGAGAGCGGCGAGTTCGTCCTCTGACATGGGGTAGATGGGTCGCCATGGAGGAGGTGACAGAGGGTCCATGAGGGGAATGCGATGGTCGGTAGAGCGAGCTGGCGGAAGGCCTTCAAAGGGTTCGAAGACATGTGGATATTTGTCAATGATGGCGCGGACTTTGGGGTTGAGCTTCTCTCGTGCAGTAGTGTCGGCAGCATTGGAGTCGGCAGTGGTCTTCTTGATGGAGAGTAGAATTCCCCATAGGTGGGACTTGCGAATGGCGCGCTTGAAGGCGTTGGCAGAGCAGATTTCTACTGTGGATATCAGTTGCTTCGCGGCCTTGCCAGGTGGTGCCGTCCTGGAGGCTGAAGAGAGTTGGTGGGCCAGTCGATTGCAGGGTTGACGCTGTCAAGCCAGTCTTTGCCAAGAATGATGTCGTACTGCAATTGTGGTGGAAACAAGGTCGTGGTGGTAGGTTTTTCCGTCTACTTGGAAGGAGATGTGGGAGTGTTGCGAGCCGTGGGTGGTGGAGCCGTCGGCGAGCTGTGATGGGAATCGTTCCCTTCTTGCGGTGGTAAGGGACAAGGTCAGAGTTGATGAACGAAGGGGATGCTCCGGAGTCAATAAGGATCTTGATGGGGTCGCCTTGGAACGAGCCAATGACGACTAGAAGAGGATGAGATGATCGTTGACGTCTAATGTGGTGAAGCTTAAGGTCTAATGGTGCGAGTGTGGGTGATAATGCAGCAGGAGTGCGGACGCTGGCTGAGGCTGCTGTCGGTGGTCGGGCCAGTCGTCCGGGGTGACTGGTAGCATCTTACTGGCGTCGCTCACCGCTCTTTCCTTTATCGGTGGCGGTGGCGACTTGAATGTTGCCGTTACGGTTGTCATGGCGCTTGCGAGAGTTGTGAGAGTCTGGGTGCGTGCAACTGTCGACAGTGTGGTCCTTGCGGCGGCAGAAAGTACACCAACCACGGGTGCGGTACTCGCTGCGTTCCCGGTCCGTGAGAGGTTGACGTTTTTGAGTGTTTCCTTGCATCATGCCGAGCATAGGATCATCTTCTGCAAGCTCATAGCGGGATTGCTTTCGTTGCCCAAAGCTGCTATCTCGGTGAGCTCGACCAAATTCCTCAAAGGTCATGGAGCGCTGTGGGCGTGGTGTGGGTTGGTTCTGTTGCTGCTGCTGTCGATTGATTTGTTGACGGTTGGAGCGGGAGTCAAGCCGTGAAGAAACGTGCAAAGTGGCGCTGCGAGACTGCCATGAGAGGTCGTCAATTCGTTCGGCTTCAAGCTGGAGAGCACGGAGGCTGGTGTTCATGGATGCGATTTCGGGGCGTTCGCGAATATGAGCTTTGAGACCGTTGCGGTAGAACGCGCACTGTGCTCGTACAGGGAGGTCGTGGCCGACGAAGGAGCCAAGGATGGAGTTGAAGTCAGCCGAGTATGTGGCGGCGGACTTGTTCTGCTTCAATCCGACGAGTGCAACAACTGCTTGGTCGTAGGCGAGAGAAGAGCTGAATTGGCGGCGAATCCACTTGCAATAGGTTGTCCAACGCATGTTTTGGCGGCGGCGTGGCGACAACTGTTTCCATGCTGAGAGGGCGTTTCCCTTGAGTTGTGTTGAAACCCAGAAGGCGTAGCGGTGGTGAACTCGGTAGGTGGCAGGGGAACCGTCAGCGCGAAAGTCGTGAAGCTTGCAGAGTTGCTCACAAGCGTAAAGGTATTCCTCGATTTGCTGTTGGGCTTGGTGGGCAGGTAGACGTCGAACCGATCCATCAAAGGAAGGGGGCATGACGCTTGGCATCTTGAAGTTGCGGGGAGTGGTCGCGGTGGCTGGGTTGGCGGCTTGTTGAGCCTGGGTGGTGTTCTCGTCGTCCGAAGGCTCGGTGCGCTCCTCTGCATCCTCGTCAAGGTTCAGGATAAGGTTGGCGAGGTTACGTGAAAGGGAATTTTCGTCGTCATCAGCGGTTGGTGAATCCATGGTGAAAAAGGCGGCGTTGAGTGAACGAGGGGGTAAGCGGACGAGGGACGTTATCCGCTGCTACCAAATGTGAGGGAATTCGAAGGAAGGGTCCTTTTAAGCGTAGTGGAAGGTCTTTTGAGGTTCGCTTCTTTATTGGTACTGCAAAAGGGCGGTTTTATACTGCCAGAAGTCCGATGGTTGAGAGTTATCCGATATGAAGGACAGGGGAAGCGGAGAGTGATACATCGGAAAGTAAGGGAGCGGAGAATGACACGAAGGTAACAAAGTGGGAGACAAAGGTAACGATGCAGAGCGGGAAGTGAAGCATCGGAGTTCGACAAGGAAGGAAGACAAAGCGGATGACGTGAAGTTCTCTCACAAGGCACAAGAAAGACCAGGAGAAAAGGAATCGGGAAAGAATGAAGCCGCCCGCAAAAGCTTCTTGGTGAGTGCTCCGCAACAGAAGAGAGTTGCGAACGAGTAGCGCCCCACTCTCAGAGCGCAACAACCTTCTCCTGGGAGGGAGGGTGGGCCATGATCAGCTTCTTTTGCGTCTTGGACTCCATCTTGAACGCGTCCTTCAGCTCCTTCTTTTCGTTTCGCCGGCTCTGCGGAAACAAACAAAAGGCAAGGAAAACACGGACGCCACCGCAAATGGTGAGTTGATAAGACAGAAGACCGGGCAAACAACGGGTCCACTTGTCAGTACCTTTCGTTGTTCCTTCACTGCCTGCTTGCGAGCCTTCTTTTCTTCTTTCGTTTCATTTTTACTTCTTGCCGCACCAAGGTTGACTGTGGAAGTGGGTTACATATAAGCAACTAGTCAGAGGAATGGAAATGCAGTAACTCACCCCTCTCAGCGCCCTCCTCTTCATCGAATTCGTCCTCCTCTCCATCCTCATCCTCAGCTCCGATATCCCTCTGTCCAGGCTTGGCGCTCTCCACATCGCCCTTCTCCGCCGGCGCCTCCACAACCACCGGCCGCCCCTTCACAAACCGAATCTTCGGCGCCGTCCGCTCGACCGCCGCAATCAGCTTCGGCCGGTTGTAAACATTCGAGTACGTCGACATGATCGTCTCGACATCCCACCGCTCCTTGCCCCTGCCCCTCGCCTCCTCCTCCGCCGCGACCTCGCGCTCCAGCTCCTCGTCCAGCGCGGCCCCCGCCGACCTCGGCCTCGAGCTCCGCCGTCATCTCCTCGCCGCGCTGCGCGATCTGCTGCTTCACGATCGCCGCGTCGCCGTCGCCCGGCTCCAGCGGCGCCGTGAGCGCGCCGCGGAGCGCGTCGATGCCCGTGTGGCCGGATATCCGCCGCGGGATGATCTTGGTGCGGCGGCTGCGGCCGACGACTTCGGTTTCGGTGAGGAAGGCTTCTAGGGCGGCGTTGAGGTGTTTCCGGCCGACGGAGGGTTGCGCTTTGGAGGAGGCCACGCTCTCTCGGTCGCCGTCGTCTTCGTAGCCGAAACCACGGCGGCCGTACGAGTTCAGGTCGATTGTCTTGCGAGCGTTCGGGTTTGACGGGTCCAAATTCTCTTCGTGCGAGTCATCGTCGTCATTATCGTACTCCTTCCTCAGCAGCTCGTCAAACTTGTCGTCCAGGAGCGTCAGTTGCTTTGTCCGGACCATTGCCGATGAGGGCATCGACAGAGCCGATATCGCCGTTTTTCGTCCGTCCCGTTCGTCTTCTTCCTCCTCTGCGTCATCGTCCCTTTGCTTTCCGCTTTTCTTGAATCTGTAATGCACGCGCAGGTCAGCGAAATAAAAGGGATCAAATGCAGACGAAGAGCGCACTTTCGGTATTCCCTGAACCACTCTGGTTCCTCTTCATCGCTCTCTTCGTCCACATCTGGCACTGCGTCCTCATCGTATTCATCGTCATCATATCAGCAGGTCTTCTCGGCACAAACGTGTCTTCCGGTATCAGATTAAGCCCCTCCGGAACCTCGTCCGCATCAAGAGCGGCGAAAAAGTCGTCCACGTCGTCTTCGACGTACTCTTCATCGTCCAGTGCGTATAAAACCTCGCGCATTTCCGGTTCGACATCCAAGACTATCGAGGTGTACGGATCAAAGAGTTCAGCTCTCATAAAACATAACTCACAGGAATAACACTCACTGTCGACGGTCGGCTCTTGGTTCAGCAAAACCCACCCGAGTCTCAAACTGTGACGGCATCGACTCGCTCGGGAGGTCAAACTGGACTTTCCGCCGCCCCGACGTGCTCATGGCCACGCTCGCCGTCTCCTCCTGCAGCGCAAATCGTCGGTCAATCGACACCAAGAGAGCGCGATCGAAAAACAACAAAAAATCTCACCCTAAAGTGGATCCCCGTCCTCCCCTCCTTCGCTCCTCTCGCCGACACAAATACCGCCGACGGATCGTCCCCAATCGTCTTCAGATGCTTCATGTAATCGTAGCTCTCCTGATCGTCAAAGTAGATCCCGTACATCGACGGGTCCTCCTTCGCTGCGACGCTCGCCGCGACCTTGGACACGATCGTGCCGCGAGACCGATCGCTCTTGTAGCTGCGCGCATCGTCAAACTCGCTGCCGCCCTCTTCCTCGTCGTCGTCATAGTATTCGCCGCCAAAGTCGGAGGAGAGGTACTCTCCCCGGTCGATGACGTCGAGGTCCGGGACGGTGTCCTGGGCGGTGGGGAGGACGATCTTTTTCTGCAACCCGATATGGAAATTGATCCACCCCCGGCATTTTCATTCAGTATCAAAGTAGGCTGTTGAGGCGATCGGGGTGCGGGGTTTGAAGTTGTGCGTTTGGCACAGGGTGCTTACCCGTTGGAGGTTCCCGCTGTGCGGGACCTCTCGCAAGACGAGGCGGGAAGCGTTGGGGTCAGCGAGGGCTGGGTCGCGCTGCGATCGGTGGACGACTTGGAAGGTGACGGACTTTTTGGGGTCGATGAAGCGCCGTCGGGACGGCTTGGCGGATCGAGGTTTCCAAGAGGGCGCGGCGGTTGCGGTGGTGTGGGTCATGGAGGGAGAGGCGGTGTCGGCAGCGGAGGCCGGTGTTGTCGCCTCTGATGGAGCCATCCTGCCTTGTCACGAAAAGAAAGTAAGAAAGAAAGCACGGCGCAATTGATTCACCTGTCCGGCAAAGATCATGCGGTGGCCCACCTTTGCTCACTCCGAGATCGCCTCAGTGATCTGCGGCTACATCCACGAACCAACGGACCGATACCGCGTCGCGACCTTGCTACGCTTCGAGCGCACCCAAGCCACCTTTCTCTGCGTCCTCGTCGGCGACATCTTCACGCGCGCCAGCCGCACCAACAATGTCGAGCTGCTGTCGCTGCTGCACCGGAACGGCCAGATCGTCGGAACCCACACCCCGCATCGCGTCATGATCGAAGCGAGCGCGGGCGGGAGCGTCGCCGCGCTGCAGTGGTGGAAGGACACGGGTCTGGAATTCAGCTGCTCCGAGGAGGCGATCGTCGCCGCCAGCAAGAACGGCCACGTCGGCGTCTTGGAGTGGTGGAAGACGCAGCCGGTGGAGCTCGAGTACGGCGCGGCGGCGATGAAATGGGCGACGTGCAACAAGCACTTCTCGGTGCTGGATTGGTGGTTGAAGAGCGGGCTGCAGGTAAAGTGCCCGCCGCCCGACTTTGACGTGTTTAGTACGGCCGGCGAGGTGGCGATTCTGCGGTGGTGGAGGCAGAGTGGTTTGGAGTTTCGGTACTCTGAGAATGCGATGAACGCGGCAAGCGAGGCTGGGAACGTGGCCGTTCTGCAGTGGTGGCGCGACAGCGGCTTGGATTTGAAGTACTCCAGTATGGCGATGGATGGCGCCAGCGTTAGGGGGCTGACTCACGTGCTGAACTGGTGGAGGAACAGCGGGCTCGAACTCAGATACTCGGACGACTGCATGAACGTAAACAGCGTCTTTGGCTGCGGCGACGTCAAAGTGTTGGAATGGTGGAAAAACAGCGGGCTTGAGCTCAGGTACAGCTCCACCGCGATGGACCAAGCCAGCGCCAGCGGCAGCACGGCAGTTCTGCAGTGGTGGAACGACTCAGGATTGGAGCTGAGATACACGGAAAGGTCTTTGGATCAAGCAAGCCTGGCTGGACATTTGAACGTTTTGCAATGGTGGAAGGACAGTGGCTTGGAGCTCAAGTACAAGTCTGCTTTGGAGAGCGCAAGCCGTTCTCGGCAAATCGTGGTGCTCAACTGGTGGCTTGAGAGCGGACTTGTTCTCAAGTATGACGCGTCTCTGGTGGAGTCAAAACTGGCGAAAAGTGTTCAAACCTGGTGGGAAACGAGCGGTTTGCTGTCAAAGAGCGATGTTTGATTATGATTTACTGTGTTTGAGGTTGGTGGGATATGTTGAATACTTAAATATCCGGTAAATGTTTTTGAGACGCTGAATACTTTTAGTCGAATGGCGCTAAGAAGCCTTCCCATCGTTTTCGAATTCTTCTAGCAGCCACCCCACTCCATCTCCAACAGACCAGAAATCATCATACTCAAAACGCTGATCTGGGCGGGCCGGCGCCGTTATCTCGATTTTGCTGGCCGGCACGAACGAGCCGACGGCCACGCGGACTGACCGATACCATGGCCAGGCGTTGCCTCGAGCACAGCCAGCCGCTGCAAAAGCGTCGAGAAATCCGCTCAAATTCGAATTTGGAAGCTCAATTTTGGTCGCGACCACGACCGCAGGCAGGCCGGCGAGGGAAAGGGTGCGAAAATATCGAGCAGCTGGGAGGCGGCGGAGAAGGCGTCGACCGACTCGAACGAAACATCGATGAAAACAATCATTCCGCGCGGACGGTACCAGTGGCGACCCAGCGCGACGTCCAGGGAGGGGCGAAACACAAGAGGTATCTGGCCCCTCGAACACAAACATCTCCTGCGAAGAGAGTGCTGTCTGACTTTGGCATTGGACGTCGTCGCTGTCTGCGACGAGGCTGGTGAAGAAGTTGGCGGCAGCAATCGCGAATGGTTTGCCTGAGGATGGCGACAGGACTGTCGCGTCAGTTCCGTAAGCGTCACGCGGTGGTAGTTGATGAAGGCGTGAAAGATGGAATCCGCGACCCGGCGTCTCCAATCTCAAAGCAGAGCACGGCTGGGCGGTCGCAGTCAACGGCGAGGTCAGCTCGGATCAAGCGACCAAGCCACGAGAACAAAGTCCACGTTGTCATGTTCCCACAAGTGCGAGAGAGAAAAAATAAAATGAAGAGGCTGCCTACTGCCAAGAGGAGTGCTGGTGCCAGGTCGGAGGCTGTGGCGAGCTCCACGCAGCGACCGGCCTTTGGTCCCCATCAATCGCTGGGGTCGATGATGTGCGACGCGGATGTAACAGAGGGCAGGAGTCAGCTTCGTCGCCAAATTTGCACTTCAACAGCATGCTGAGAGATTGTCGCGTGCTCAATGCCCAACCATGACTCTTCGACCTTTTTTTTACGATGTTTACCAGCCTAACTCCCGAACTGACACCACTCCCGCCGAACGGAGAAGAGTTCCTGCGCATGTTCCATCCACGAAAGATCCGATCGCACACGCTCTATCGCTTCGCTCAACTCCTCCTCGTCCATCCCCGCGTCCAAACACAGCCGAACGCAAACACGCAGCCGTTCCACCCCACCCGCGCACAAGGGTGGAGGAGCAGGATCGGTCGAATCGAGGCTGCGCTTATTCACTTACTTTTTTGTTACTCGAGTAAAACATCGAAGAAGTTAGGAGGCTCATTCATGTCGTAAGATAACTTGGCGCAAATCGGGACACATTATTGCAAATAAATGTTACGTTACAGCTATGACAGCGATAAGCCCTCCTTCGGTTTGGGTTGCGGATTGCTAAATTCGTCCCACCAGGCGACAACGTCGTTGTGGCCATTCTGGCGCGCCCACGAGAGCGCGTTATCCGTATACTTCCAATCAAGCCCATTCTCACGCCACCACTCAAGCACATCCAGGCGCCCACAACGCGACGCGTTGTCCACCGCGTGCGCCGTGTACTTCAAATCGAACCCACTGCCAATCCACCAGTCGAGCACGTTCGTGCGCCCAGACTCGGCCGCGCCGTCGACGGCGCTGTGCGTGTACGCAAACTCGAGGCCGCTCTGCTTCCACCACTCCAGCACCGCTACGTTCCCGCGCTTGCTGGCCCAGTCGATGCTGCGGTACGTGAACTTGAGCTCCAGGCCGCTGTCCAGCCACCACTGCAGGACGGCGACGTGGCCGTTGGAGCTCGCGCCGTCCATCGAGAGGATCGAGTACCGCAGGTCCAGCCCGCTGCCGCGCCACCACTCGAGCTTTTCGAGCTGTCCGAACCCGCTGGCGTGGTCCATCGCGGACGCTGTGTAGCGGAGTGGCAGTTCGCTGTCGCGCCACCACTGCAGGGCCGAAACAGGTGTGAGGGGCGAGTCCATTGTGGACGCCGAGTAAGCCAGGGGTGGGGGTGCGGACCGAGGTGACGGCCGCGAAGAGCTGCTTTCACCTGGATCGTGCGCGCCGGCGTCGGCAGCGTTCGGATCCGCCCCACCGACCGCGATGGTCTTCCACCACTCGAGCACGTCGACCCTGCCAAACATGCTCGCCGCGTCCACCGCACGAGATTCACCAAAACCGCCGCGTCCGGGAAGCTCCCGCGCCACCACCGGAGGACCTCCACGTGTCCGTTCATGCAGGCGTGGTACAGAGCCTCCAAGTCTATGTAGCCGGCTACCGGGAGACCCGAAATCCTTGTTCGTCCCGTCCTCAACATCGGCCGCTTTTTCTCCGCCGCCACCCACCCACCACCGAAGCGCTTCGACGTCGCCTCGGCAGCTTGCAAGGAATACTGCGCGCCGCAGAGAGGCGGTGAGGAATCGGCGACCGGCGTTTCCGCCGCGATCGCGGACGAGGGCGAGGCGATCGGTATTCGCAAACCAGTTGGCGGCCAGTTCAGAGGACGCGCTCGTCCCAGCCGACATCGAGGTAGTCTGCGTCGCCGCCGCAGCTGCCGACGAGAGGACTGCAGTCAGCGCTCCGGCTTGTACAGTCTTGAGCTGGTGCAGTGTGGCGAGGGCGAACCGCTGAGGGGGTTCGAGGAAGTCGCAAATCGTGGAGACGATCGAGGGAGGGGATGGTGAAAGGAGGAGTAATCAGATCGTTGATACTGGTGGCAGGATCGTCACGCTCCGTTCCGACTTCATCGCTGCTCTGGCTCTTGGTAGTGGACTCGATCGAGGTCTCTGCCTCTTTTCCGAAGGAGGGGGGTAGGTGTTCGGACGACATTTTCGCTCTGAGTGCGGTTGGAACTAGCGGAGATAATCCCAGAGAATGGCTTGAGCACAGTTTGGGGTATCCGAAGAGTGGCACGGGTTCGCAAGTCATTGTCACCAACATCGGGCCGTCCAAACGAAGCGATGCGTCGTAACAACGCCCCGCACGACTACGAGACTCCAGGAAAGACATCGACTCACTCCTTTTGATTCATTCATTTTTGCAGAGAGAGAGAGAAAGTCGCAGCAAGAAGAAAGTGGCAAGGTCCCAAAACAAAGAAGAAAACAGCAAAAGCAACAAACGTAATAAGAGGCGGGGTGAAACAGACTCATGAACAAGCTGATTTGATGTCAAAGGAGAGTCTCATTAAATGAGGAAGCAAGTAGCGAAAAAGTGGGAAAAAAAAAATTGGGGCCTTGGAGTGAAAGAAGATGATTCACACTACTACTAGTTTGACTTTGCCTTCCTTGGCTTGAACGTTTGCTCAATGACATCCGCAGTCTGGTACTTTTCCACAGCGGGACCTTCGTGCGTTCCGCCAAGAAGATCGAAATGACGGAACATCGGTGCGTAGTTCTTGGTGACCATCAAGTGATGGTTTTCGTGCTCCGCCGCGACTCGCCTCGCAAACGGAAGAATCTTGATGCACTGCAGCGGCGACACCACGTACATGGTCCAGTGATCAAGATACCCAGCGTGCGCCGTATTGAACTCCATAATCATGGTCAAATTTGGAAGCATGATCGTCCAAAAGTTGAAGACCCCTTTCGTGATGAACGTCATGGTTATAAAATTCCACAAGATCATGGCTGGGGAGACGGCAATTACGTTTTCCAGGATATGGGCCTTAGCAGTCAAGAACACGTGGACGGGGAGCGAGTCATGGTGGCGCTTGTGAATGGTGCGGTAAAGAAAGGGTGATTCGTGGAGGATGCGGTGGGCAAAGTAGTAAACGGTGTCGAACGAGAGGTAGACGATCAAATTAGATGCCAGGATGTCGAGCGGCTTGAAGGTGAAGTCGGTCGTGTTTGTGAAGATTCCGTTTGCGCGGAGGAGCACAGGGAAGAAAGCAAGAACGACAGTATCGACTGGGCTGGTGTAAGATATCCGCTCGTGTACCCAAGGCGGCCAAAAGAAAGCAAAAGAGCAGAAGCGAATACTCAACTAAAGTTTTCGAAGAGAAGACGCTCTTGTTTATCCACCTTTCCGAGTGGCTGCCTCCGTTTGAGAATCTTCTTTTCGTAGTACAGCCAGTCCGTCCATCTCTCGAAGAACAGCATGTGCAGTACGCTGAAAGAGGCAAAAATGCAGCAGCCGACTACGGTTGTAGCAAGTAGCATAAGGGTGGATGGGGGCGATCCAGAACTTGGGAAAGTTAATCAAAATTATCCTTCTTTAACAATCTCACGAAGGAAACTGATTGTTGAATTCACAACACAAGGAAGGAAACTCCCTATGTAATTTGGCTGCTTACTAAAGTGGATAATTTACGTGTAACAGAAGTTTTTTCCGCAAGCTGACCGTTACTAATAAAAATCCCCGTTTTATTCACAGTTTCTCGATACAAGTCCTCCCTCCCAAGTCATGCCATCAGCTGAGGTTCGCTTCGCCACAACCTGCCTACCCGCGTCTCCTTTCGCTGCCCTCTTCCCTGCTCACTTTCCTCCTTATCTCCCAGTGGAACGGTGTGGTTATCGCTGAAACGGACTCTTACGAGACTGTCGAAGGTGAGGGGCAGCTTTGACTCCTCGTCATTAACATCACCGCAGGGAACATTACTTCCCTGCCTCGTCCATCAAGAAGGAATACTTCGCGGAGACGCGAACTCACACCGTCTGCGGTTTGAAGGGTACCGCATCCTACTACACCATCTCCGTCAATGGGAAGGAGAACAAAGACGCTGCATGATCGTGACTCCACTGCCTCCCCGATTCGGCGAAATCTAACCACCTCCTGTCTCCTTCAGGTACTACCTGAGCCGAAGGACGCAGCGAAGAACATCAAGGTGAGGGGTATTGTGAGATGTCGTTTTCTGCATGCCTAGGTCATTGTAGAACTGAAATTTGCTGTCGTGGTAGGGTTTCGTTGCGTTTTGGAAGGGAGTGACCGTGAAACCCTGATGGATGAACCATGCCCTGTATCGTAATTTTCGTGTTCATACCTGCGGCCGACCCGCTTTTGGCTGCGCACCATTCCAATAAAGAAGTTTGGCCAAGACTTTATTTTGTTTATTGACTGATTTGCGACAGTGGTGACGATTCGTTTTTCAGTAGAGGATGACTGTTCGGATACTTGGGGCAAGCAGTGGGATGAGCGGAAACAGACAACAGATTCGTACCTTTCGCCCTTGTGCATCAAATCAAACGCCTCATTTATCCTTTCCAATGGCATAGTGTGCGTGATGAAGCTGTCAATATCCAGTTTACCCGACAAGTAGTCATCGACAAGACCCGGGAGCTCTGTGCGGCCCTTGACGCCACCAAACGCGGCGCCCTTCCAAACGCGGCCCGTAACAAGCTGGAAAGGACGAGTAGAAATTTCCTGCCCGGCTCCCGCCACTCCGATGATGGTGCTGACGCCCCAGCCTTTGTGAGTGCACTCCAGGGCCGAACGCATAACATTCACGTTGCCAATGCACTCAAACGAGTAGTCCACACCGCCGTCAGTCATTTGTACAATAACGGACTGGATTGAGACGCCTGGGTGGTTCGCTGGGTTAAGGAACTCCGTCGCGCCGAGTTTCATGGCCAGGTCCTTCTTGGATGGGTTCAAATCTATCGCAATGATGCGCGAGGCGCCAGCGGTGCGGCAGCCCTGGATGACGGAGAGACCAACACCGCCAAGACCAAAGACGGCAACCGTCGAGCCGGCCTCGACTTGGCAGTCTTAAGAGCGGCGCCGTATCTATGGGACAACGTTATATCGCATCGGGAGGTGTAACATGGACAAATTGATACATACCCAGTGGTGATGCCGCAGCCAAGAAGGCAGACCTTCTCAAGCGGCGCTGCAGTCGTGACCTTCGCAATTGAAATCTCAAGAACCACTGGCATGACGCGGCGTGAGTATCATGAGTCTCAGGAAAAGCACGCTCATTACCGGTGTACTCCGCAAACGTGCTGGTTCCCATGTAGTGGAAAATCTTCTGACCTTTGCACGTGAAGCGCGAGGTCCTGTCCGGCATTAATCCTTGCACCTTGCGTTTCACGCACGACGGAGCACAGATTCGTCTTCCCGCTCTTGCAAAACTTGCAGGCACGACACTCGGGAATGTACCTTGAATGTGAAGTCCATCAGCGTCAGTCTGCAGCCGATTACACACATACAAAGGAATCACATGATCGCCTGGCTGCACACTGGTGACACCTTCTCCGACAGATTCCACAATTCCGCCACCTTCGTGTCCCAAAATGACGGGAAAAACGCCTTCAGAGTCCATTCCGGAGAGAGTGTACGCGTCGGTGTGGCAGACTAAACGTGTGTTGAGCGAGTGTTCATGAAACGAAATGTGTTGCAATCCATCCTACCGCCCGTTGCAAGAACCTTGATACGAACTTCGCCCTTCTGCGGCGGAGCTACCTCTACTTCCT
>JAIVFJ010000355.1:0-59431 GCA_025765615.1 Zopfochytrium polystomum | reverse complement strand
TTCGTTAGTCGGCCAGATCCACTCACGCAGCCATGCACATACCTTGAAATAGTATTTAGCCTCGGATGAGATGAATTCTGCCGCCTTCAACCCATTCCATGCCCTTTCTTTGTCCACTACAATCTGTCCAGATTCAAATTCAAGCTCGTCCTTCCCTCTGTCGCCCAGCGGAATGTCAAAAATCTCCCACATGGGAATGTCTTTTTTGCGACGAAAGTAGTCGGGCCAGAAGAGCGCTCCATAGGTTTTGAATCGATTTGTGCTGAAAAGGTACGTTGGGTCACGCATGACCATGTTGTCCGGGTCCATGAAGAGAACCTCCTGAAACGTCGAGTGGATGATCGCCGAGACTTTTGCGGCGCCGAATTTCCACTCCTCTGGTCCCCAGTCAACGTTTTTGAGGTCTTCTTGCATGTCAACGAGGGACACGTTGTAAGAGCTGGGGGGGGTCAAGGGTTTGTGAGATAAGATGAAGGACCGTGAAGAGAAAGAGGGGCGGGAATTTTACCGAATCAAATCCGCGTTTGCTTTCGATAGTTGGGAACCGACGTACACAAACTCGATGGGGAGCGAGCAGCCGAAGTCACGCAAAAAGAGGACCGAAACTAACAGATGCTTAACGGTTGCATCGGTACCAGTGTAGACGATTCCCCGAGAACCTCGCACTGTGCGGCCGTGATCTCCGTCGTACGGCTGGGGCGTGTCCAGGAACCGAAGCCACTTTTCGCGCTGCCGAAGCGCGTCTTCGTCGAGCGGCGGAATGACCGGAACGGAGGCTGGTGGCAGAGTTGGCGTCGGTGGCGAGCTTGGCGTGGATTCCTGCAACTCGGGCCATTTAATAATTTTTAAAAAATTGCGTCGCCAAGACTCTTGGCGGAACATTATTGCCGCAGCCACACACTCAAACCTTGTGGGCAGGATGGCCGTCGTGGGTAACCACGCTCACGAAAATATGTAGGCGAGGTAAGAAGAAGAGAGGAAGGCAAAGAATCCGGCCTGCGCAGAATAAGGTCCTCCGCCGCGGACGGTGGACGAGATGCGATGCAGCCCTGCCTGACTTGCGGGAGTGCGGCGAGGGCGACGGGAACTTCGGTACTGGCTTTTGGTGAGAGGGGGGGGATGGGGAGAGGGTGGTGGGCGTGGAGGGCGCCGAGTCTGAATCGAGGAAAGACGAGCCGGCCGATGACGGTGAGGAGGGCGATGGCGGCGACCACGAAGAGGAGAAGGACGAGGAGGAGGACGATGAGGTCTCCTTTTCCGGTTGGACCAGCACGGCAACGGCGGCGTCGGGGGTTGGCGCGAGCGACGGAGGGGGAAGCGGCGGCTTGTTTGCAGCCGCCGCAGCAGGTGCTCGCACTGCTATTGTACTTGTTGTTGAAGTAGTAGTTACTGTTGACCACCACGCCGTAGTGGTGGTAGTTGCAGTCGCAGCCGGAGTTGACCCCGCCATGGCGGCAGCCGTCGCCACCGTCGCGTCGTTGTCATTGTCGTTGTCGCTCTCGATCATGTTCCCCGTTTGTTCGCTTTTCGATTGATTCGTAGTTTTTTGTTTTGTTTTTTTTTTTTTTTCTTTTTTTCTGCGAGCGTTTTCTTCTTTGTTTTCTTTCCTTTCTTTATTTGTCTTTTTTTATTTTTACAGTATTTATTTGGTGGGCCGGAGCGGATTGGAAGGCGCCATCCGAGCGGCGGCGGCTTTTTCTTTCTTATCTCTTTCTTTGTTTATTTTTGTTTTCTTGCATGACTGACAGTCATTTGCGGCGGGCAAGCCTTCGACCACAGAAAACAACATCTTTTGGTTTGGACCCGCCACAACGAATAACGACCACTTGGAACTACACAACATCCATGCAAGCCCGCGCCTTCCCCCCCCCAAGTTGGAGGCAACAAGAAGAGTGTGGTCTTGAATCACACGGGTGCATTTGTTTCAATGTTTATTGACTGGGGGTGCCAAATTTTTGGGCAGATTGTCCCTCCACTGCTCTGAGTGCTGTCCAAACATCCAAGGAGAGTCCCGAGTTCAGATGATTAGGGTGCAATCATAGTGTACATTCGTGTGTTATCTATCAGGGGTCCAACAAGACACAAGAACATACATTGATATGTTGGAGTTTGCACACATTACCCACACCTTTTAAGATCCTCTGACCTGACTTCAAGAGTAAAGATGAGTTAGATGGCATTCAGGCTGGTCCCAGCGTTATCTACAACACTCCCACTCTTTGACACTGTATGAGAGCTTAGAGGTGGTTTTCAATCCCCAGTCAGAGTAGACCACATCAGTGTGCTTCACTCTAGCAATTCGATTGGAATAATTACAGGAGCTTGACAGGGAGCCTGACTTACTTCTTCGCACACATAACTCCATGGAATTCTGGACAAATCAGCGTGATGCAACGATGATGTTTGTTTATGAATCACCCTCTGGAAACCTCTGGAACCTTCTAGAACATTCCTTCATGGAACCTTGTGGAACCTTCTGGAACCTTCTTTGCTTTCCTGACTTGTCTTGTTGTCATTGGTATCATTGGTATCATTGTATTACTAATTGCTCTTTCTGGAACTTTCTTTGAGTCTTGACAAGGAACACTCCCAAAAGGTATAAAAGGGGGATGGGGGACCTGTCCCATCCCTCAAGTGAATTATTGTTTCCAATACAATCATCACTCCTCTCAGTTCCTTGTCTGCCTTGTCCTGTCCTGCCCTGTTCCTGACATCATAATTCACTTCACCCTCTCCCACTACTCTCTGCCATCATGTCTGACCCAAACAACACCTTCCCTGATGCAACTGCCTTCCAAGCCTTGATGGACCAATTACAAGCCCTCTCAAGACAGACACACCAACTTCAAGAACAAGTCCTTCACCAGCAGCACCAGCTTCAACAACAACTTCACCAACAAGAACATCAAGCTCTTCCCCTGCCTCAAGCCAACCAAGCAAGAGAGCCCAAGGTTCCCAGCCCTGACAAGTTCACTGGGCTGGCCAAAGACCTCAGGAACTTTATGGCCACTGTGGAGAATGTCATCTTTCTCCAACCTTCAAGATTTCCCAGTGAGCAAGTCAAGGTTCTTTTCACAAGCACCCTCCTGTCTGGTCAAGCTCAATCATGGTACAGATCTCTCCCAAGCACACCCACCACCCTGCAAGAGCTCTGGGAAGGGCTGGAAGCTACCTTTGGTGACCCCTACGCATCTTGGACAGCAAGATCCAAGCTCAAGCATATCAAGCAAGGAAAGCAATCTTGTGTGGCCTACACCAACCAATTCAAGGAACTAGCCAGAGACTCTGGATACAATGATGCAGCTCTGATGGAGCTGTATCATGATGGTCTCCATGAGTCTATCCAAGACATGCTCTCCCAGTCTCTGCACATCCCTGAGACCTTGGAAGAGTACATTCTCCTTGCCATCAAGATTGACAACAGACTCTACCCCAAGAGGTTGAAGCAAGGACAAGTAGGAACTACATCAAGACCTACCCCAGTCCCTCAAGCTCTTACAGTTCCTGAATCCATGCAAGTGGATGCAATTGAGACACTTCCTGAGGGTCCTCTGAGCCAAGAGGAGAAAAACAAGGAGGGCCCAGCAGGGACTGTGTTTCTACTGTGGCTCCAAGGAACACGCTGTCAAGGACTGCCCAAGGAAGAAGCACCCAAACTCCCAGGTCCAGGCTCACTGAGGGGCAATTCCCTGGACCCTCCTCCAAGCTGCCCCTGTTTCATCACCACCACCAGCACCACAAACACCTCAGATTCCAAGCCCCACCACTCACCATGGATGTCAAGATTCAACTGTCACCCAAGGCAACCATCACAACCAAGGCCCTTATCGACTCTGGATCATCCTGCAACATCATTGATGCCACCCTTGCCAAGGCTTGTGCCATTCCCACCATCAAGAAATCCACACCCCTCAAGGTCCACTTTGCCAATCATGCTCGGTTCAAGGAAATCAGCATGAAACCAACCTAAACCTCCACACCCAAGACTTTCCACCATCCATGGTCAACCTGGAAGTATTGGATCTTGGCTCACCCACATTCGCTGTCATCCTGGGATTACCATGGCTGCAAGCCCAGAACCCTGACATTGATTGGGTCACTGGTCAAGTCCAACCTCCACCAATTGGAACAGTCACCCAAAACTCAAGTCAAGCCTCCAAGTCTCATGCTCGCAAGTCCTTGATTCAAGGTCCACAGCCAGGTATTAAAGGTCAACCACCAAAGACAACTCCAGTGTCACCCTGCAGTTCACAAATCCCAGCCAAGACTCAAGTTCCACAGTTCACAGTTCACAGTCAAGATTCAAGTAGAGCTCATAGAGCTCACAGTCATGGCCAAGACTCTAGTTCACAGAACCCACAGTCAAAGATTCAAGTACCACAGTTCACAGTCCAATTTCAAGATTCAAGCTCCACAGCTCACAGTCTTTGCCAAGAACAAAACCCTCAGTCAAAGATTCAAGAATCACAGTTCCCAGTCAAGAATTCATGCCCCACTGCTGATGAGCGCAGAAGGACAGACCTTGCACCTGAAGTGGGAGATGGTTTCACCCCCACCATCCAAGACACACCTTTCATTGCTTCCTGACAGTGTGTGGGCCCATGCTATTTCCAAGGACCCCAAGCCTCACAAGATTCAAATCAGCCAAGAGGAGGAAAAACTTGAGATACTCAAGACAAGGCATGATGCAGCAACAGCTGGACACCCAGGAGAGCCCAAGAAATATGAGCTTGTTTCCAGAGACTTTTACTGGCCGGGCATGAGGAAGAACTTGCAGACCAAAAGTCCCAAGCTAGACAACCTCAAGTTGGGACCCTTCAAGATCTTGGAGCAAATCAATCCAGTCACCTTCAAGCTGGATCTCCCTGCATCCATGAAGATCCACCCAGTTTTCCATGTCAGCCTTTTGGAGAAGTTTGTGGCCAATTCCATTCCAGGCAGAGTTGTTCCTCCTCCTCCTTAGTTGAGGTAGAAGGGGAAGAGGAATTTGAGGTTGAACAAATCTTGGATGCCAAGTGGTTTGGAAGGACACTCAAGTTCCTTGTTAAGTGGAAAGGTTACTCAGATGCTGACAACACCTGGGAACCTGAGTCAAACCTCACTCACTGCCAAGACCTTCTGCTCAAGTTCAAGACCAGGTACCCCACCAAGTTGCAGAAGAGGCCTAAAAGGGGGAGATGATGTTATGAATCACCCTCTGGAAACCTCTGGAACCTTCTAGAACATTCCTTCATGGAACCTTGTGGAACCTTCTGGAACCTTCTTTGCTTTCCTGACTTGTCTTGTTGTCATTGGTATCATTGGTATCATTGTATTACTAATTGCTCTTTCTGGAACTTTCTTTGAGTCTTGACAAGGAACACTCCCAAAAGGTATAAAAGGGGGATGGGGGACCTGTCCCATCCCTCAAGTGAATTATTGTTTCCAATACAATCACCACTCCTCTCAGTTCCTTGTCTGCCTTGCCTTGTCCTGCCATGTTCCTGACAATGTTGCCTCCTGACTCCTCAAAAGTCTAAACTCTATCTCTCAGAGCTAAAAGGCTATCACCAAAGTCTGTGTAGACAGTCTACTCTGAGTGAGTGAGTGGAAGGAGTGAATGAAGTGGAGATGTGCGTTTGTGGGTGGTTTTTCTCCCCAACTTGGAGAGAAAGAGAAAAACTCTGTTCTGAGTTATTGATACATAGTGATGATATGCACGCTGTAATAGTTGCTAGCCAAGTGTGACCAGCACAGGGTAAAAACATCTCCTATATTATCTGCTTGAGCAGAGGAGGAGGAAAACTGTTGACACTGGGCTTCTGTTCACTTAATACTCGGAGTTTGTCAACAGTGCAAGCCAGAGCCCAGGTCTGCATTGGCAGTGGCTTGCTTTTCCCATGGGCATTGTGAGAACAATAACTACAGTCACAATAGGTTCAGGTCCATCTTGTGCCACTTGGTGCTAACCAGTCAGCTCCACCTAACACCCCCCTGCACAATGGCCATGGGTGTAGCACCTGTCATGAAAGTGTGCATAAGCATCAGAGGCTTTGACCGAAAGGGTGTTCGAAAGGTCGGAGCGGGGTCGGAGGCCAAGTAGTGAGGTCAGTCGCTGGTGCTGAGACGTGAGAGTGGGTTTGTGAGAATGTCTGCCATTTGGTCGCTGGTTGGTACATAGCATACAGTGATCTCTCCAGTGGCTTCGCCTTGTTGGAGAAAAGAGCACGTATGTCAATGTGTTTTGTGTGAGCATGTGTGAGAGGGTTGAGCACTAGTGTGATTGCAGATTGATTGTCCTCAAGGATTGGAAGTGGCTGCTGTGCAGGGAGTTGCAACTCTGATAATACGGTTTGGAGCCATTGTGCTTCTTGGAAGGCTTCAGAAAGTGAGTAGTATTCTGCTGCCATGGAGGATAGCAATACTCAATGTTGTTTGCGTGAGGCCCAAGAGACGGCAGCACCCATGAGGAAAAAAACCTATCCAGTGCGTGATGTGCAGTCTCCAGGTTTGCCCCCATAGAATGCATCATCTTATGCATCTGGTTCAAGGGTGTTGTTTGTGAAGAGCCATAGCAGCTTGTGGCTTTGCCTGTAGAATAATCCGTTGTTCAAGGTGCCTTGGAGGTAACAAAGCAGGCAGTGGAGTGCATTGCGATGGCACTGGAGTGGCTTCAGTTGGAACTGGGAGAGCACATTTGTTGCAAATGCGATATCTGGTTGAGTTTGTGTTGTGAGGTATTGAATTTTCATGAGTGTGGATCGATACCAGCTTGAGTCGCTCTCGCTGAGTTCGATTGACGTTTCGTCATGCATAAAGGTGATAGACTTTGGAGTTGATGCAACATCAAGGTCGTCCCACATTTTCTCTTCAGTGAGAATCGTCCTGGTGTATTCGTCTAGGCCCATCCAAATGCCTTCGGCGTTGTGCTTGAGGTGGATGCAAATCACTTGGCTGACAGTGGTTTCCTCGGGAGACATGCTGTACTCAGTGCAAAAAGCGTCCTCAATTTTGCAACAAGAGCTGGGGTGTTGGCCAGACATTGATGTAGTTGACAAAGGCAAAGATGATTTCAAATGTTTGCTGCTGAGGGTCTACTTGAAAGAAGAGGCAGTGTTCAGCAAGAGATTGATCCAAGCCAAGTCTCTCGACAATGAACTTGCGAAGGGTCAGGAATCAGTTGCGTCCAGATTGATGAAGTCCATGGAGGCTCATTGTCAGGAACAGGGCAGGACAGGACAAGGCAGACAAGGAACTGAGAGGAGTGATGATTGTATTGGAAACAATAATTCACTTGAGGGATGGGACAGGTCCCCCATCCCCCTTTTATACCTTTTGAGAGTGTTCCTTGTCAAGACTCCAAGAAAGTTCCAGAAAGAGCAATTAGTAATACAATGATACCAATGATACCAATGACAACAAGACAAGTCAGGAAAGCAAAGAAGGTTCCAGAAAGTTCCACAAGGTTCCATGAAGGAATGTTCTAGAAGGTTCCAGAAGGTTCCAGAAGGTTCCATGAAGGAATGTTCTAGAAGGTTCCAGAGGTTTCCAGAGGGTGATTCATAACATCATCTCCCCCTTTTAGGCCTCTTCTGCAACTTGGTGGGGTACCTGGTCTTGAACTCGAGCAGAAGGTCTTGGCAGTGAGTGAGGTTTGACTCAGGCTCCCAGGTGTTGTCAGCATCTGAGTAACCTTTCCACTTAACAAGGAACTTGAGTGTTCTTCCAAACCACTTGGCATCCAAGATTTGTTCAACCTCAAATTCCTCTTCACCTTCTACCTCAACTGGAGGAGGAGGAGGAACAACTCTGCCTGGAATGGAATTGGCCACAAACTTCTCTAAAAGGCTGACATGGAAAACTGGGTGGATCTTCATGGATGCAGGGAGATCCAGCTTGAAGGTGACTGGATTGATTTGCTCCAAGATCTTGAAAGGACCCAACTTGAGGTTGTCTAGCTTGGGACTTGGTCTTTTGGTCTGCAAGTTCTTCCTCAGAAGCCAAACTTGCTGACCCACAGCAAGGTCATGGTCCATTCTGTGAGTGTTGGCAAATCTTGAGGCATCTTCTTGGGCTTGCTTCAGGGTGGAGTCCAGGAAGGAGTTGATGATCTTGAGCTTATGTAAGTGTGAAGCCGCAGCAGGAGCTTGGACATTGGATAGGGTCTCTTGTCCCAGAAGATCTCCTCTTGGATTGAAGCCATAGGTTGCAAAGAAAGGAGATAGCTGGGTGCTTGAGTGGAGAGAATTGTTGAGAGCAAATTCTGCCAGTGGAAGGAGGGTGGGCCAATCATCCTGTTGATAGCTGACATAGCACCTCAAATACTGCTCCAGAGTCTGGTTTGTTCTTTCTGTTTGTCCATCAGTCTGAGGGTGATAAGCAGTTGACAGTTGAGACTTGATTCCAAGGGCTGCTGTGAGTGCTTTCCAAAATTGAGATCTGAACTGTGGTCCTCTGTCACTGACGATTGACTGAGGCAGCCCATGGAGCCTGAATATGTGCTGCAAAAACAGGTCTGCTGTTCCTTGTGCATCTATATTCTCAGTGCAGGGGATGAAATGG
This sequence comes from Zopfochytrium polystomum, assembly GCA_025765615.1. Taxonomy (NCBI): domain Eukaryota; kingdom Fungi; phylum Chytridiomycota; class Chytridiomycetes; order Chytridiales; family Chytridiaceae; genus Zopfochytrium; species Zopfochytrium polystomum. Next base: position 50,890 of record JAIVFJ010000355.1, on the reverse strand, counting down.
GCCAACTTTGTCCTTCTGCAGATGACAACAAGGATAGAGTCAAATCCATGGGATGGGGGCAGTTTCACAATGAAGTCCATGGATATTGATGACCAAGGGCTGATGGCAATTGGGAGGGGCTCCAGAAGTCCATAGGGCTTGTGTCTGCTGGATTTGTTTCTTTGACAGGTTTCACAGCTGCTGACATAGTTCTTGATGTACTTCCTCATGCCTGGCCAGTAGAAGTCTCTGGAAACAAGCTCATATGTCTTGTGCTCTCCTGGGTGTCCAGCTGTTGCTGCATCATGCCTTGTCTTGAGTATCTCAAGTTTTTCCTCTTCTTGGCTGATTTGAATCTTGTGAGGCTTGGGGTCCTTGGAAATAGCATGGGCCCACACACTGTCAGGAAGCAATGAAAGGTGTGTCTTGGATGGTGGGGTGAAACCATCTCCCCCTTCAGGTGCAAGGTCTGTCCTTCTGTGCTCATCAGCAGTGGGGCTTGAATTGTTGACTGGGAACTGTGATTCTTGAATCTTTGACTGAGGGTTCTGTGAACAAGAGTCATGGCCATGACTGTGAGCTCTATGAGCTCTACTTGAATCTTGACTGTGAACTGTGAACTGTGGAACTTGAGTCTTGGCTGGCTGTGAATCTTGAATCAAGGGCTTGAGAGCATGAGACTTGGGGGCTTGACTTGAGTTTTGGGTGACTGTTCCGATTGGTGGAGGTTGGACTTGACCAGTGACCCAATCAATGGCAGGGTTCTGGGTTTGCAGCCATGGTAATCCCAGGATGACAGAGAATGTGGGTGAGCCAAGATCCAATACTTCCAGATTGACCATGGATGGTGGAAAGTCTTGGATGTGGAGGTTTAGCTTGGTTTCATGGCTGATTTCCTTGAACAGAGCATGATTGGCAAAGTGGACCTTGAGGGGTGTGGATTTCTTGATCGTAGGAATGGCACAAGACTTGGCAAGGGTGGCATCAATGATGTTGCAGGATGATCCAGAGTCTATAAGGGCCTTGGTTGTGATGGTTGACTTGGGTGAGAGTTGAATCTTGACATCCATGGTGAGTTGGTGGGGCTTGGAATCTGAGGTGTTTGTGGTGCTGGTGGTGGTGATGAAACAGGGGCAGCTTGGAGGAGGGTCCAGGGAATTGCCCCTCAGTGAGCCTGGACCTGGGAGTTTGGGTGCTTCTTCCTTGGGCAGTCCTTGACAGCATGCTCCTTGGAGCCACAGTAAAAACACAGTCCCTGCTGGGCCCTCCTTGTTTTCTCCTCTTGGCTCAGAGGACCCTTAGGAAGTGTCTCAACTGCATCCACTTGCATGGGTTCAGGAACTGTAAGAGCTTGAGGAACTGGGGTAGGTCTTGATGTAGTTCCTACTTGTCTTTGCTTCAGCCTCTTGGAGTAGAGTCTGTTGTCAATTTTGATGGCAAGGAGAATGTACTCTTCCAAGGTCTCAGGGATGTGCAGAGACTGGGAGAGCATGTCTTGGATAGACTCATGGAGACCATCATGGTACAGCTCCATCAGAGCTGCATCATTGTATCCAGAGTCTCTGGCTAGTTGCTTGAATTGGTTGGTGTAGGCCACACAAGATTGCTTTCCTTGCTTGATATGCTTGAGCTTGGATCTTGCTGTCCAAGATGCGTAGGGGGTCACCAAAGGTAGCTTCCAGCCCCTCCCAGAGCTCTTGCAGGGTGGTGGGTGTGCTTGGGAGAGATCTGTACCATGATTGAGCTTGACCAGACAGGAGGGTGCTTGTGAAAAGAACCTTGACTTGCTCACTGGGAAATCTTGAAGGTTGGAGAAGGATGACATTCTCCACAGTGGCCATGAAGTTCCTAAGGTCTTTGGCCAGCCCAGTGAACTTGTCAGGGCTGGGAACCTTGGGCTCTCTTGCTTGGTTGGCTTGAGGCAGGGGAAGAGCTTGATGTTCTTGTTGGTGAAGTTGTTGTTGAAGCTGGTGCTGCTGGTGAAGGACTTGTTCTTGAAGTTGGTGTGTCTGTCTTGAGAGGGCTTGTAATTGGTCCATCAAGGCTTGGAAGGCAGTTGCATCAGGGAAGGTGTTGTTTGGGTCAGACATGATGGCAGAGAGTAGTGGGAGAGGGTGAAGTGAATTATGATGTCAGGAACAGGGCAGGACAGGACAAGGCAGACAAGGAACTGAGAGGAGTGATGATTGTATTGGAAACCAATAATTCACTTGAGGGATGGGACAGGTCCCCCATCCCCCTTTTATACCTTTTGAGAGTGTTCCTTGTCAAGACTCCAAGAAAGTTCCAGAAAGAGCAATTAGTAATACAATGATACCAATGATACCAATGACAACAAGACAAGTCAGGAAAGCAAAGAAGGTTCCAGAAAGTTCCACAAGGTTCCATGAAGGAATGTTCTAGAAGGTTCCAGAAGGTTCCAGAAGGTTCCATGAAGGAATGTTCTAGAAGGTTCCAGAGGTTTCCAGAGGGTGATTCATAACACTCATGAGGATTTTGCAGAAAAGTTTCTTTCCATCTGGAGTGAATCGCTTGTGGCCTTTTGGTGGATGCGTATAGATGACTTCTTTGAGAAAAGCGTACAGGTAGGCTGTGTTGACATCCATGCTGTGATACTCGAGGTCAAAAGCAAGGCTGATTGCAATGAGCAGTCAGATGGCCTGGACCTGGACAACAGGAGAAAAGGTGTCTGTGTTGTCAATGCCTTTGCGTTGGGTGTTTCCACATGCTACAAGATGGGCTTTCCATCGCTTCAGCCATCCACAAGGGTCGAGCTTGTAGGCATAAACTCATTTGCAGAACATTGCGCATTCGCCAGGAGGGAGAACTGCCCATTCCCAGACCTTGTGCTTGTCCATGAGAGAGTGAAGTCCATGAGAGAGTGAAGCTCCTCAAGCTCAGATGCAGTCCATTATTCGTTGTAGTCTGATGCGTGGGCTTCCTTGTGGGAATGTGGCACTGGTGGGAGTTGTGATTGGTGGATTGGTTCTGTAGGGAAGTGCTTTGGGAAGTGTGGTTCTGGTTTGGCTGATGCAAGGTAGAGTTGCAAGAGATGGCAAGTGATTGTTCAATTTGCAAGTAGCTTGCAAAGTCCAGTAGGTGCATCATTGAAGTTGACAATGACACATGATGAAAGTGGTGATTCAATGACAGGTTCCACCCCAGTGTTGATGGATGCCGCTATGTGGTCTGCTGCTGAAGCTAGGCTCTCTTCAGATTCATCTTCATCTTTGCCAAGGACGACAGCAAATGTGTCAGGGTTCCAACCATAGTCGTCATCGTCATTGTCGTCTTCCACATCTTGGGAAGAGTTGGAGGTTGATCTGAGGTGTTTTTTGAAGATGATGGCAGCTTTCCCCCCTGGAAGCCTGGCGCAGTTGCTGGCAAGTATGAGAAGAGGGAGCACTGTCAGGAAGAGAGTTGAATAATCCATTGTAAGAGTCAAGTGGTGGCTCAACAGGCTCGAAAGGAGGAGAGTCGTCAGTTTCAGGAAAATCTGTAAAATCATCAGAAAGAGAAGTTAATAAATCAGAATTGAGAGATTGAAGTTTGGCGTCGCTGTGGACAAGGCCAGTAAAGACATGCTCATGCAAGTCATAGTGGCATGTCCAAAGAATGGACTGTGCAGCAAAGTCGTAGCTGACAGCAATAGACTTGCTGTCTGTTTCGAAACCCAAGAAGAGTCCAAGTGAGGCCTGAGGAGAGAACTTAGTCTTGTGTGAGTTTGCAGGTTCTGTGTACTCATTGTTGAGTGTAACAATGAGGCAGCCAAAAATTCCAAGGTGGCGTAGATTGGGTTTTCAGCCTTGGTAATATTCAAATGAAATTTGACCAGTGCAAGTGTTGCACATGATTGCGCAGGAATGAAGCGTGGCGCATTGCGTAGGGCCAGAAGAACTGTGGAAGCTGGACTTCAATCAGGAGGCACGATGCAATGTAGGTGATGACCTTGATGGCATTTTCTGCGACACCATCACCCTCCTTGACATAAGGGACAGAAAGCTGAAAGATGATGGGAGGTTGGTGGTTGATACAGTAGGCCTCAAATTGCTGAGTATTAAAACTGAAGTTGTCTGCCGGTACAAATAGTGTTTGACGAATCAATGCGATCAATAATCCGTTGAGTGACACCTAGGCAGTGCTCAGACTTGTGCGTGTGTGTGTTAGTGGCCAAGCTTGGAATCCCTGCACAGAACTCGCACCCGGTGCCTTCAAATCTTCCAAGCCTTCTATGGATTGAGGTAGCCTTTGGCTCTGGCCTATCCTGGCTTGCGGCAGTCACGACAGTCCCTTTCCATGTGGTGAACGTATGCCTTGTGGTAACCACACCAGTAGCAGGGCCTAACCCCACAATGAGGGGAGCAAGAGCAGTTTTGGTTGTCGTGGATGTTGCAACCGCTGTTTTCATCATTCCTGTAGTTGCTTCCTTGGCAATTGTTTCGTTCTGCTCACTCAAGGTCATTTTGACCTCCTTGGTTGTGGTCACTTTGGTGGTGTCTATCATTGCGGTTGTCATTGTTGTCATGGTGGTTGCTGCCCCCTTTACGCCAGTTGCTGTTGTTGAGCGGTTCCTGCCGTCTTCCTCTTCATCTGCCTCAAGGGCAGTCAAGACAGCAGTAAGCTCATCCATGATGTTCTGTGGATTGTCAAAGCGGGTGTCATTGTTTTGTAGTGCTGCCACAAATGGTCCAAAATGACTATGAGCTGAGCCCTTGCAAGGTCTGTGCACAGTTTGCTCTGCAGCTTGCGCACAAACTCATCAAGTCAGTTCTGGCCATGACCTTGGGTGAACAGTTGCTGAAGTCTCTCGATCTCGCACACATAAGAGTTCAGGTCTTGGTAACACAAGGGGCTTTGAGTGTCTGTGCGTATCTACAGCCCTGACCATCTGTTTTCAAAGTCATCAATTGAGCAGGACGGGTGGGCATTGTTGAATGTTGAAGAATGGCAGCCACACAGCCTTGATAGAGGTGATTGTTGCAGCAGAGCTCAAACAAGTGCGAGGTCTCTGGGAGCCTGATCATCAAAGCTGACTGAGCTGTTTTGTTCTCCTTGATGAAGGTGGTGTGCATCTTCAGCACAGCATTCATGAACTCTGATGAAGTCATGATGTGATGCTGAATCTGGAACTTGGTAGTTGCTTCAACAGTCACAATTGGTCCAGCATTAGCTAACTCAGTGGCAGTCAGTTCATAGAGGTAGTTTGGTGAAAGTGTTTTGCCGGCCTTTGGCTCTGGTGTGCAGCCAGAAACGCTATCTGTCCCACTGATACTTGGGTAGATGTGTGACGCACGTATAGTGGGCCTCCTCGTTCTGCGCAAAGACAGGGAGGATCGACGTGATCAAGTGGTTGCATTCGGTCATTCGAAAAGGCGGGTGGCGGAAAGAACATAATGGACACCGCCGCCGCGGAAGGCCACCTACCGCTCGTCGAATGACTGCACGAAAACGTCCCAACCGGATGCTCGGATATTGCCATGAGTAGTGCTGCTGCGAACGGGCACCTCGACGTGGTCAAATACCTCCACAAAATCAAGGCAAAAACCATAGTTGAAGGGATGATCAGCGCCGCCGGAAACGGGCCTTTGGACGTTGTTGAATTTCTTCACTTCAACCGGAATGAGGGCTGCACCGTCGAAGCCATGGATAGAGCTATTCGAGGTGGCCACAGCTCTGTTGTTGAGTTTCTGCACAAACACCGCAGGGTTGCAGCCCCAATGTTTATGTTCAAGCTGCCCAATCGGGTAACTTTTACGGAATCGAAATCGCTCTCTCTCTTCGGCCCGACCTGCGCACAGATTCTCTTCTTGATTCTGCTGCTCGCTACGGCCGCCTTGATATAGTCCGTTTCCTTCACGGAAGGGCAACGTGCAATGTTCTGTGGAAGCAATGAACACAGCCGCTCAAAACGGCCACCTGGAGGTTGTCAAGTTCCTTCATCGACACCGAAAGGAGGGATGCACAACCCAAGCAAGACTCGGCGGCGGACGGTGGACACTTCAATGTCGTCGAGTTCCTGTGGCAGAATCGCTCGGAAGGCTGCACGACCACTACCGCCGACCGAGCGCTTCTTACCGGTAATACCCGCATTTTGAGTGGTGTAGCGCAGAAATTCGGCATCATTCCTTCGCCGTTTGCGCTACGCCGCCGCATCTGCCCGGTCTGCAAATGATGTACGAGACTGGCCAAGCACGGTTGACCGCCTGTCCGTCGCTGACCTCCGGAATGTTCCATATCTGGACACGCGGGCTGCTGGACTATTTGCTGGAGATTCGTCCCTCCATGTTTGACGACGCCGCGGTCCAGCCGCTCATCAATAATTTCGTTTCCGGCTCATCTTCCGGGCGAGCAAGAAGCTTCCAAAGGCGTTTGCAGCTCACTCTGCGGGCAGGGTGGGAAGTGAGCCAGCGACGGAGGCAATCAAATTGCTCGAGGGGAACGACTTTGAAAGCCCAGTGGCAGCTTTACAATTTGCTTCAAAGCGAGGCAGCCTCACAACCATCAAATGATTGTATCAAACTTTCAAGGGTTTCGATGATAAGTTTGACCGTCGCTCTGCTTCGCACTTGAAGAAAATTGAATGAAAGGGGAGATGCCTGAACAAAGGAATCCGACTGGCTCTCTATATTTTCTCCTTCATATTGGCTGACAGTCCCACCAAAATAATTCATCCTTGCATCTTAAGTAACTTCTATTCTACGAGATTCCTTTGGCCTAATGGTTGGTTTGAGAAGTGTGTTCGTCGGAAGGGGCCAAGGTCTCACAGAACTGCCCGAAGTAAAAGTGCTGGAACCGCTCCAATAAAGATCTTGATGCACTTCCCTTTTTCCACCCTTTGGCTCTGTGCGAAGGGCTTCCGAAGACGCACCCGCAACGCGCTGTCGGCGGAGGCGGTTTCCAACACTGCGACGCCGCTCGGGAGACCTGCTAGGTATTTCACTACGTGCTTCTTCTCCAGCGCGGCGGTGACGCTGCCGCCAGCTGCTGGCGGCGGCCCCATCCATCGACGCTCTCTCCGGGCTCCGTTTCCCGCCCGCCGCTGCGCCACAGACGAAAGGGACGCGCAACGGCGACGGATGCCTCGACCCGCGACGGGGGGACCGCCGCTCTGGCGACCGCCGGGGCTTTGTCGACGCAGCAGCGGGTCGCGGCGCCATGACCGGAATCCTCGACCGATTCCACACCCCGGCGGTGGCAGAGCCGTCGCGGCGACGCACCCCTCCTCCGCGGTCGCCACCGCCGTCGAGGTCGTCCACGACGCTGTTGCCCGCGTCGTCGTCGTCGGACGGCTGCAGCAACACGGGGTAGCGCGGGGCGAACAGCGCCGGGCGGCCGCGGAACGTGCCGCTGTGGGTGCGCGGCTCCGCGGTGGGCGGCGGGAGGACCGGCACGGCCACCCCTTCGTCGCCGCCGACCGCGCGGCCGCCGTCGTAGTCGTCCTCGCCGTGGACGCGTTCGTCCCCGGCGATGACGCCGCGGGAGTCCCCGTCGTCGTCGTCGTCGATTTCGCCGTCTCCGTCCCCACGGCGTCGTCGTCCGAGATGCAGGGGCTGGTTTGCGGCGGCGCGCGCCCGCCACCGCGTCCGGGAAGACGTCCACGACTGGGGCAGCTCGATGCCGCCTAGCTCGACGAGCAGCGAGGGGCTTTTGCGGCGCACGGCGTCGTAGAGGGTGTCGAGTCTGTGCTGCGTCCAGTCGATTTCTTTCTAATGGCGGCACAAGAGGGGGAGGCGGTGAGCCCCGGGGCTCGGTCAGTGATTTGGGTCGAGTGGAGGGAACAAGTGCAGAGAAACTAGCACGCCAACGCAGCCCAACGCAGCCCCACCAACACCACGGAAGCCTCGAACCTTGAGCTGCGCAAAGCGCTCCTGCACGGTCCGTTTCACATACTCCCTCGACGCCTCGACAAAGTGTATGCGCAGCAGCTCCTTGCTGCGGTGCACGACCTTTTCGTAAAACGCGAGCCGCGCACGGCGGAGCTGGGGCGGCCGCCCGGTCTCCGCCGCGTGACTGGCGGAGGCGGCTGCGGGACCGCGCGCCGTCCGCGCGCGCCGCACGTGCAAGGCGCACGCAAAGCGGTCGGGGTCGGCCTCGCAGCCGTGCAGGAGGTCCCAGCCGAGCACGCCGACGAGTCCGCCGGCGGGGGCGGCGGCGTTGGCGCCGTGGAACCCGAGGACCCTGGCGCGCCCTGCGCCTTCGGTGGCGACTGATGCTGCGGCGGCGGGGGCGGAGGAGGAGGATTCGGAGGAGGAGGCCCGGCGCCGGCCATTCACCGGGGCCGGTTGATCGCGGAGGTCTGGAGAGAGCTTGTATTCGCCGTCGAGGCGGACCAGCTCGAGGGTTTGCGTCATGCGTTGGAACTCGGAAGGTGTGATGGGGACCGACACGAAGCTGCAAAAGACGTCCGTGTCCGATGTGATTGTGACCAGGTACGAGTCGGGTTGTTCTGGGCGTGGGCCCTGAACGTTGTTTAAGTTTTAGCGCTCGAAAAAGGGCTAGTATCGGGGGTTGCAAAACCTTTGCGAAAATGGTGAAGCGCAGTCTTCGCACACAGTTGCCGACCTCCGACTCTTCAAGCCCAGATACCCGAACACCTATGGACTTGACAAAGGCAACTGAATGTGATATTTTCGCCCGGCGTTAGCGCTAACCCCCGCAACATTGTCGAAACCCTCCCGCCGGAGGGTTCGGTCGAACGACGGGACAAACCCTCACCTTCCAAGCTGTCGTCTGCCGGCCCAGTGGCGAGCACAAACAATTTCTTTCGCATGATCCGCTCAGACTCCGACATCCATTTGCCGCGGCCACGGCGGACGGCCTCTGCCGTCTTTTGCGGTGACGGCGGCAGGAGGTCCTGGACGAGCTGAGCCCACGGCCGGGTCACCGTCGGCTGGAGCGGGTCGGGGACACCGCCGGTAAGAAGGAGGGAGGGGTGCTTTCGCATCACGACTGAGAGGCTCTCCACCAGGGCGGATCGGAGCTGCTTGTAGTGGGCCTAGATTTATTCGCGTTGTGTCCAGCAATGATCAAGAAGGGATTAGACACCAGAGGGAGAGCACGAAGAGAAGAAGAAAAAGAAAAGAAAAAAAAGCGTGTTTGAAGGTGTGCCAGCGGGTCAGTCGACGGAGCCCAACAAACCGTTTCGCGCCCTCCCTGTTCCACGCCAGCTTCCCACCAAACCCCCTCACAAGCATTCACCTGAGTCCGCACAAAGTCTTCCCGAATGTCGCGGGTCACGTCGCTCCAAGGGGACGGGGCAAACTCCAGATCCAAGATCGATACTTTGCGGTATCCCTTGACGATCTCCCAGACGCGGAGCGAGGCCGACTCGTCGCGGTCCTGTCTCTCGACTGCAACGACAAAGCTTTGAACGAGGCCGACACGAAGAAAATGAGAAAAAAGAAAGGGGGGGAGGGGATTAGATTAGGTGAGACAGCCGACGCATCTAAGTCAGTGGAATGGCATTTGTGGGACTGCTGCTTGCCGTCATCCCCCTCCTCGCCCTGTGTTCCGCGCTTGCTTCCGACTCCGTGAGCGACCTCTTCGCACTCCCCGCCCTCAACCCCCTCCTCCCCCTCCTTCCTCACCGATTCGGCTCGTTAAGGCACAGCCTGACGACGTCCTTGACGACCTCGACAAACTCCCGCACCGCCGCCGCCGCGTCCGCGCCACCTCCGCGTCTTCTTCCTCCACCTTCACCTTCACCGGCGGCGGCGGCGCACCACCAGCGGTCGTCCCAGCCCATCCTCGCGGCGGCCGTGCGCACGCTGTACGCGTGGCACGAGAACGTCCAGTGGAAGAAGGCGTCCTCGAGCGGGGCTTTGAGGCAAAGCGTGTAGCGGAGCGGCGGCGCGTGCGGCCGGGTTTCGGCGGCGGCTGCCGGCGAAGACGACGGCTGGCGGGCCGGCGGCAGCGAGGGCGCGGGGGGCGGGTGGATTTCGATGCGGATGGGGAAGCGGCGAGGCGGCGGCCTGGGTGGAGTTGTGGCGGCGGCGGGATAGTCGTCGAGGGCGGCGCCGGCGAGGTCTTTTATCCACGGCAAGGGGGTTCCGTCGTCGCCGCACCCACCCGTCGGCCGCTTTGGCTGGAATGGCTGATGCGGCGGTGGCTGCAGCGGCGCGGCGCCCGACTTGTGGCTGGGGCTAACCTTTTCGCCGCCGCCGTCCGTGCCCTGATCACTGGGTGCCGTCGTCGTCGTCCCCGGGAAGGCGTCGACACGCCGAGCAAACGCGGGGACAATGTGGGTGTGGGCGATCACACCGCGGCGGAGGCGGGCGGAGAGGGCGGACGCCGCTGCTTCGGGGTCGTGCCTCTGGTTTTTGGACCGGCCTGCTTGCACGCAGCTCGATCGCGGACCAACATTACCACCGCTGTTCCAGCGATGCTCGTCGGCGACGACGAGGAAGGGGTCGCGGACGATGGTCATTTGTGAAATGGCTCAAATTTCGAACTCCGACATCCGTTTTTTTGTGTTTGTTCTGAAACCTCGAAACCACACAGAAAGAAGGGTGCTTTCCCAACAGCCCGTCGTACCCAACATGCCGAGCCCCACCCCACTCAACCGTTTTTCCCAGCTCGACCAGGAATTCGCCACGTACAAGCAGAAAGAGAAAGGGAGGAGTAGAAGAAAATGGGAGGGGCGGGGTTCACCACCTTCGGCTCCAGTCCACCCCACCGTCCACCGTCGCGTCCGACTCCTCCTGCAAGCCGCGGTAAAACCGATAGAAACTCTCCCGGACCGCTTCACCGCCCTTTCTGGGGTCAAAAGCAAACTTGTGTAACGTGCCATCCGCGCAGAGAACGACAACCGCAGAGGCCTGAAGAGGTGGGGGCGGGGACCAGCGAGTCTGTGGCAAGGGATGCTCCAGATGTCCGTGGTTGGGCGACGCCGCGCTGTTGAAAACAAAGGAGAACGGCGCAGACGTAGAAGACCTGTTTGAGGTTGCTGCAGCTGCTGCGTCACGGGCGGCGGCGTCGGCTGCAGCGGCTGCCATAATGCCCCTCCTGGCTCCCTCAGATCCGCCACCCGCACGATCTGCAATGGCAAACGCGCAGATGCACCGAGCCTCTGTCGGAAGCGAGAATTGAGCAAAACTCCACTGGGAGGAAAAATACTTTGATATCGGCGAGAAAAAGGACAGTGACGATTGGCGGTTTCCCTTCACTTCCTGATCAGCGCCAGATTGCGGATTTGGTAAGTTCGATGACGATGAAAGGGACGAGGTCGGGCCGACGGATCCTCGGGAGGGAGTGCTGGAATGAAGTTGTGCCGTGTGAGAAGAGTAAGAGGTGGTGTATCCTCCGGCGCTGCCTCCACCACCAGTCTGCGGAAACCCTTTTTCCGATGGAATAGACGGTGACAAGAAAGAGGTGAAGTCGGGGGGCGATCCAGAGGAAGATGTTGTTGATGCTGTAGAACCACGCCTCCCCGAATTGCCACTTGAACGGGCGATGGGCCGTGTTTCAGACAGCGAGTGAGGGAACGGTTGCGATGTGCTAACAGGAATTTCAGAGACTTGGCTCACGAAGCCACCGCTAAGGGACAACTCGGATATTGTGCCATCGGCAGGGGTTCCAACGTTGAAAATGTGGACGGTGCCTTTATCGCTGGACACGCATATCCGCGTTCCCTCGAGATTGAAGGCGATGCAAAAGATTTCGGCTTTATCAAGACCGCGGCGCAATTCGCTGACCAGCCGTCCCGAGCGAGCTTCAAAAACCCTTATCAGCGTCCCCGTTTCTGACGCCGTTGCGATGAGGTGACCAGAGTGAGAGACAGTAAATGCAGCCATGTCTGAAGTGTGCGCAGCAATCATGGAAATGGCTGGTGGGTGTGGTAGTTTTGGAGGCATCACAGAGCCACTGGGACGACGAGACGACGATCCACGGTCTTGTGACGCTTCTCGGCTTGGTTGCAATTTCAGAGGACCGACAGGAAGATCGCAGTATTGAATTTGTCCCCGAGCCCTTCCCAGGAACACCAAAGTCGCAGAAATTGGGGCACCATCTACAAGGGGCGGAGCTGGTGCCAAGGCAATCAGACCTCGGTCGTTCGGCATCGTATCAAAAGAGTAGAGTCTCAGTGGCTTTGGTGAAAAAGTGTAGACCACCACCTTGTTAAGCAGCACAATGACGAGTCTGGGAATGCAAGCATATCAGCACGCCAAATTGGCAGCATAATTTGCGAAATTGTTGACCAACCTGTCCTTTCGGAAACGAACCGCCTTCACTTCGCTTCGCATTTGAAACTCCATCACTATCCGGCCTTTCAAATCATCCCATATCATAACTCTGTTGGTAGGGAACTTGGGATGCCTCCCTCCACCCACGAGCGCAATATAGTTTGTTCTGTGTAGCATTTCGGCGATTGCAATGCCGCCGGGAACGTCGAGCTCTGGCCGAACTGGGGCATATTCCTGATCGTCACCGTCTTCATCGTCAGCCACCACAGAAGGGTATCCATCTTGTTTGTTCCCTCGTCTCGAACCGTCATCGCTTTCGAAACCCGCTCCGTCGTCCCCTTCGACACCATCAAAGACAACCCGCGACTTGCCCTTTGGGGAAGTCAATGAAGCAAGCGCGGATGCACCATGAATAGAGGCTGGCTGAGCCGGCGCTGCAAGCGCTGAGATCGCCGCTGTTGTCGTGCTCCCAGCGCGCGCCGCCCCAGCGTCCGCGCCACCGTCGTCAAATGCGGGGTTGTAGCGGTATTCCGTAGTGAGATCCTGCCCCATCCCAACTTGGAGGCTCACTTCCTCTCCTTCAAACAAGAAGCCTTGGGGTTGGTCAGAAAGCTGCCGTGGGTCCGAGTCAACAGGCGACGGGCTGGCGAGATGGGTGTGTTGAGGCGGGCCGACTGCAACAGCATCGCGGATGTCTTCAATGGCGTCCATGTCCAAAACGCCGGATCCCATTCGGCTCAGCGGCGCGGCAGCGGTCGTTGACGAAGAGGCAAGCAGATGGGCATCGGACAGCTGAGATGCTATGGAGGCGGAGGTGGAGGACGATGAAGAAGAGGACGAGGATGAAGATGTGGAGGACGACAAGGACGCACTCGACATTCGAGTTGCACCCATTTGATACCGCAGCGATGGCAGCTTGTGCCGGCCGCCGATCGACGGGGAGGGAGACGGTGATGAAGGAGAGGGTTGGGAGTGGCGAGCGGATCCAGGAGCAGCGGAGGCATTCCTGTTGGCAGTGGAGGAAGAGGAGAAGGACGAGGCTGCTGCGGCTGCTGTCGAGGAGGGTATCGGAACGCCGGAGGCTGGAGGACGACGGTCAGTCACAAATTCTCTGCGGACCTTTTCCTGCAGGGGATCTGTGTTGTAGATGCGGAAGCCTGCGGTGGTGCCAACGGCGAAGCAGCCAAAGTCTTGGTTGAAGTTTGCAAAGAGGAGGCCTGGGGCAACGGAGTAGCCGGCGGGCACAGTCCCTCCGCCGCCGCCGCCGCCGCCAGCGCCAGACGCGGCGGCGACAGATGAAGCCGAGGTGGCGGACGATGAGCCAGCCGCGAAAGACGATGACATGCCCGCGGCCGCCGAAGCCGCCGCCGCCGCCGCTGCAGATGATGATGATGATGATGATGATGATGATGATGATGACGACGCGGGCCCCGCCGCCACGAACGGCGACAGGGGCGACGGCGGCGGCGGCGGCGATGCCGACAAGGACGACGATGCGAAGCCGCCGAGGTTCATTGTTGCAGCATCGATCTCTCCCTTGGTTGTTGTTGCGTTCTTGTTGTTGTCTGTCTGCCTGTCTGCCTGCCTGTGTGTGTGCGTGTGTGTGGCGGGTTTGCGGGCAGCTCCACGTCACGCAATCCCGATGTGACTGACGCCTACAATATTGAATGAAGCACATGTATTCGCCGTGTCCATACCCGCTCGACGACGCAAGGCAGTGAGTCGCGGCCTACTGGGCAGGCTACCCAATTCACGCCAACACAGCTCGTGTGTGCCGTGCGTGCCGGTGAGTGCGGTGAGTGCGTGCCCGTACGTCGTGCCGTGCGAGCGCTTGCTTTGCGAGTTGGTGCGCGCGCTAGCGGGAGTGTGTACGTGCCATGCCTCCATGCGCGCGCTGGACTTGCGTGTCCCGGCGAGAGAAGCGCGAGTGCGTTTCGCTTGCCTTTGCGTCAGAGCCTGCACTCGCCGCCGCTGCAAAGCCTTGCGCGTAAGCCTCCGAGTCGAGTGCGAGGAAAGGAAACACGCTTGACACAGAATGACGAAGACCGTCATGACAAGGATGACCACAGTGAAGACGAGATCATCGAGAGCAGCACCAGCAACGCGTGCGTGCTGCTGCTCCTACCCCTCCTCCTTCCCTCTCCCGCCCGCGGCGGCGGCGGCGAGAGCGTGGTCGTTCCCGGCGATGGCCGCCGCCCTGACCCGGCCGTCCCCGAGGCGGCGGTTTGCAGTGGCCACCGCGACGACGTCGGCGGCGGCGACACAGTCAACCACCCACAAGCATACTTCCCGACCGAACCCACTCGAACGCGAGCCGCACCACCCACCGCCGCCTCCTCGCGTCGTCCTGTCGGGAATCCAGCCAACGGGCATCCCGCACCTGGGAAACTATCTGGGCGCGCTGAAGAACTGGACGCGGATGCAGGACGATCTTCTGGGTTCGTGACACCCGAGTTCCAACACAACACACACTCATGGGTAACGCGGGAGGACAGTAACAACTAAAAACGCGTTGCCCCGATGCAGGTCCCGGAGGCGCGCCTGCGTCCCGAAACCAAGTGCTTTACTCCATCGTCGACCTTCACGCCATCACGCAGCCCCAGGATCCAAAGCTTCTCCGAAAGAACATCCACGACATGGCCATTGCTCTCCTCGCCTGCGGAATCGATCCCGAAAGGAGCGTTTTGTTTCGGCAGTCGAGGGTAAGCTTTCTCTCTTTCAAATGGCCTTCCGATCCAACAATGCCTCGGACCGATTAGGTTCCTCAGCACGCCGAGCTCGCTTGGATTCTGTTCTGCAGAACTCCCATCGGCTGGCTGTCCCGCATGCACCAATGGAAGGTACAGCCTTTTGCTCACGTCTTGCTAGCCTTTTCTACGCGAAAAAAATGGCATTTCAGTTGACCTACATGGAAACACATCACGCGCATAATAGTCGAAAGTGCAGTCAATGAAAGAGGCCGGGACGCTTGCCGGTGGAGAAACGATGGCAGAGTCCACGATGCAGCTGCTGAAAAGCGGTGCCGCGGAGTCAGCCGAAAGGACGACAGAGGACGGTGCGAACGACTTTGAAGACGGCGGACCGGGTCTTGGCCTGCTGGCGTATCCCGTATTGCAGGCTGCTGATATTCTGGTTTATCGGTAAAGAAGGGTTCTCTAGGTCATTGAGAATGGTATCATTGAGGTCTTGAAACTTTTCCACCGCAAAAAAAAAAGGGCAAACGAGGTTCCGATAGGGGAGGACCAGCTGCAGCACATGAATCTGACGAGCATGGCGGCGCGGAGCTTCAATGCTCACTACAAGAAGAATGTTTTTCCGATCCCCAGAGGCGTCTTTGGTGAGTCGAGCGCGCCACCCCCACACGTGCCTCCACACGCGGTCAACCCATTCCCCGTTCAAGCCTCTCCCGCACACACGCACACACACACGCCAACTGACACGCTCGCACACACACGCACGCAAAACAAGCATCATCAACGTCCAAGCGCATCATGTCCCTTCGCAACCCCACGTCGAAAATGTCGAAATCCGATCCGTCGGACCAGACGCGGATAAACATTGACGACACGGCGGACGCCATCCGGCAAAAGATCAGACGGGCCACGGTCGACTCGACGCGGGGAATCACGTACGATCCCGAACGGCGACCGGGGATCGCGAACCTGTTGCGGATCCAAGCAGCGTTCATGGAGGCGGCTTCGGCCGCGGCACCTCCGCACGCTGCTGCTGGTGCTGCTCCGGGGGGTGTGAGCGTGGAGGAGCTCGCGGAGCGTCAAGCCAATATGAGCAACCAAGAGTTCAAGGAGACGGTGGCGGAATGCGTGGTCGAAGGGCTGCGCGGGGTACGGGAGGAGGTTGCGCGGCACCGGGCGGACGGCGGCGGGGCGGTGGAGCAACTGCTTCGACGGGGCGAGGAGCGCGCGCGAGAAGCTGCGGAGCGAACCATGGAGGCGGTGCGGCGGGCCGTGGGGTTTCGCTAGGCTGGGTGCTTTTTCTTTTCCCGCTGTGGTTGACCACGTCATTGGGCCTGTCACGTGCACACGCGAGTTTTTTTGTTTGTTTTGCGATGGCCAGTCCCAGATCAGCGTTGCAAAACACAGGCACACAGGCACACACGCAACCCACACACACACACACACACACACACACACACACAAACGAACGAACGAACGAACGAACGAACGAACGAACAAGCAAACTAATAAGCGAACGAACGAACGGCCAGCTGCAGCCTCGTCGTCGTCGTCGTCGTCGTGCTCCTCCTCCTCGTCCTCGCCGTCGTGCTCCTCGCGCTCCTCGCGCTCCTCTTCCCCCTCCGGCCGCAGCGGAAAAAGCTTCCCTCCTCTCAACAAATGCCCGCCTTTCGGGACGACTTTGTCCGCCCCTGTTTTCTTGTTTTCTTGTTTGTTCTGTCGGTGGCTGGCTGAGTCTCCGTCTCTGTCCCGCCTCTAAGTTGTTTCGCCACCGTGCAAGAGACAGAAAGGGAATGAGAGAGGAGACAGATGGAGGGAGAGAATGGAGGAGGCATCGATCGAACATCAAGATCAAACGAAGAGAGACTGGGCGAGGTGCATGGAGAGAGAGAGAGAGAGACAGAGAGCGAAACAGAGAGAGAGAGAGATAGACAGACAGACAGACAGACAAGCCTTTCCAAAGAAAAAAAGTGCAACGATCCTCTCCCCCTCACCGTCGCCCGTCCCCTCGATCCGGTCCAGTCGTCCTCTCTCTCAGACGAACTCCCCCTTCCCTTCCCGACTCCCGCGAGCGAGAAGCGAAGAATCCGCCACCGCATCGTGCGGCCAGGCTGCTGCTGCTCCTGCTGCTGCTTTTGTCGCTGCTTGGCTCGGGGACGTAGCGGCCGTTCCTTGACCCTGCGGAGGGTTGTTGGTGGTGAGGGCGGTTTTTTCCCCCCGATTGCGGGACGGGAACGCCATCCACCCACACAAACGCGCGTCATTCCCGGTTGGCGCGTGCGAGCGATCCTGGATCGATCGATCCATAACCTGAACTGAACGTCCACTGCCTTGGCGACGACGACGGCGATGATGCTCGACCGACCTCAATCGGCAGGCAGCGGCGGCGCCATGCAAACCCTCCCCTCGTCGACATCCTTGTCCCCCCCGCCTCACGCCGCTACCTCCACCGGCCGGCGCTCGCAACCTAGCTCTTCCTTGGCGCTGGCAGCTCCACCACTCTTCTACTCGGAATCGCCGTCCTTCTCCTCGTCATCGTCGTCGTCGCCGTCGGGATCGGCATCCAATCTCTACCTCCCGCCGTCGTACCAGCCGGGATCGTCGTCCACCCACTCCTCCTTTTCCAGGTCCTCGACATCGTCCACCCCGCCGCTGGACGGCATCGGCGCTGGTGGCGGCGTGCGTCCGGCGCTGACCGCAACGCCAAAGCAGCAGCGGCGCCCCTCGGACCGTGCCGTGTGGTGGAGCGACGAGGACATTGAGGCGCGCAACGATCGACTCAACGCCGAAAAGCGCTTCAGTAACACCAGTGGTGTCTCGTCCGCGTCTTCGGCTGGAACGCTCGTGCCCGGTGAGCATCCGTCCTTTCTCGGCGTCGCTGCCGGTGCAGCCCACCCGGATGAGCGGTACGGCTGGTTTGCGAGCGGAGGCGGCCGCGGATCACCGCTTGCGTCCCCATCGCCTCGCGTGCTGGGGTCGCCAACCATTGGGCCGTCCAGGGATCATTCCCCGCACGGCGGGTCGTCCTCGCCGCCGTCTAAGCCAGCCATCAAGGTAAGAGATCTGGTTGTCTTGCAATGGCGGAGAGCGCGGGTGGGGCGTGAGACTGTGTGTATGGTTATGGGTGTTTGGAGAGACAAGGCGTGGCGAGAAGGCGGGGTGAGAAAACAGAGAGAGTGGTCTCTCAGCTCGCTTGCTCATTACAATCACGCATCCCGCATGCATCGCGCTCGCGTCCGCACGCCTCGCACAATCTCACCCGCCGACGGAATCATCGGGCCACGCCAGGTCAAATTGCCGGCTCGCTTCCTCACTCAACTCAATCTGCAACCGCATCCACCACCTACTCCGCCTTCCACCGGATCATCGCCCGCGTCTGCCTCCTTGCCGTGGCCAAGCCAGGTTTCGGCTCCTATACCCTCCTCCGAAGCACCCGCCGCTGCCGCCCTGGCTGCCCCTCAATCCCAAAAGTACCCTTCCTTCCCGGCGGCGAGGACCCACCGATCTTCGCCGCCGCCGCCCGCTATCCCAATTCCAAATGCGACTTCAAAGCAGGATCTGGCCCTTTCCAAGAAGCGTTCTTCGTCATCGGTCATGAAACCGGCCGCCCCGCCCACTCCTCGTGAGCATGACGAAGGCGACTTTGAAAGTCTAGAGGTTCAAGTCAACGATAGAGCGCTTCGAAAGGTTTGTGGTATATAACTCGAGCCGCGTTGGCCATTCGCGACGCTTGTTAACCCCTCCCCTACCCATCTCCTGTTTTGTGTTTTGACAGATTATGGATCTAGAGATCGCAAACGAGTCTTTGCTAGCTGTGAATTCGACTCTAGAGACAACTATTCGAGAGCAGGCCGCTGCCATGGACTTGCTCAAGCGGCAGATGGCTGTGCTTCAAAGGCGACTTACCATTGCGCAAGGCGGAAAGGTTTCACCTCTTGATGAGGACGACCTTCCCAGCAGTAAGTCACCCACGCCCGCCAAGCCAAACGGAAAGGTAACAGCCCAATGACCGTTTTACACTGTGTCGCATGAATCTCAAACTGACACCAACACAAAGCCCCAGACGCGCGCAAATCAGATGGTTTCCCTGCCCGAACAGAGCGAGCGGTTAGATTCTCAACCGGGGGAACCCCCAGTCGATACCCGCGATGTCGATATGAAGTACAATAGGGTTTGCGCTATGTTAAATATGTTGATTCAAGAAGGAACCAGGGCCGTTGAAACGAATCCACCAACCCCGCGTCGAACGCAAACGTTAGACAGGGTCGAGCCATCAGAGCCAAGCACCGCGAAGCCCTCCCGGCGGGCGCAGCCCACGTCCGCCGTGACGGACAATACCCTGACTCGAACAAATAGCACCCAAGGAAGCGCACAGAGCAGCGTCACTGGAGCTGGTGGCAATGCCAGCGCTGCCGCCAATCGAAAGGGCTCCGACAAGTCGAGCAGCTCTGCTACAGCAAGCGGAACAGCTCCCAACCGGCGGAAAGCTCCCGCCGCAACCGCGGCCATGTCGCTTCGCAGTGGCCGTTCGTCACCGTTGTCGCTGCCACGGTCGCCAACGCCTCCAACCGGCCCTGGCACATCTTCATCGTCTTTAGCGACATCGTCCTCCTCCTCTTCCTCGTCCATGCCCTCTCGGTCCCGGCTTGGCGCTGGCGGAAGCACCGCGAACGGCCGCATCAGTCCCGCAGGCGCAGTTGCGCTGAGTCGAACGGGCTCCAACTCGTCAGCCCTCTCAGCAGCATCCTCTTCGTCGACGGCGACGACCACGTCGTCGCACCGGTCCAAAGCCAACGGATACGGCAGCGCCAGCGCGACGGCGGCACCCGCAGCCGAGCGGCGGTCTCCCGAACCTCCGCTGTCTGCCCGGCTGATGCCGGACCGGACGTCGCTGTCGTTGTCGGACCCGCTGATGCCGCCGGCGGCCACGATGGTAGTGCTGCACCCCGTCACGGTGCCGCCAGGAAGCGGGTGGAACCTTGGGAAGCAGCTGGACGCCGTCGGCGGACCTGCGGCGGCGCAGAAGCCGGAGCCGGCGCCGTTAGGAGCGTCGCCATCGACATCGCCGTCGCCCTCGCGGCCGGTCCCCGGCCTGCGGCGCAACGGGTCGTCGTCGTCGTCGTTGTCGAGCGGCTCCGCGACCCCGGGGCCGACGCACGGCGCGGGCGGGTCGGTTCGGAGTGCGGGGTCTCCAGCAGGAGGGGCTCGAGCGGGATCGTCGACTTCCACGTCCTCGGGATCATTGGGAGGAGCTTCTGGCGCTCCGACGCGTCCGGGAAGCGCAGGGCTTGTTCGCGGCGGCGGGGTGCCTGCAGGGGGCCGTGGGCCAGCAGACAAGGGTAGCGGGGCGGGAAGGCGTAGCTAGTTGGGCCGGCTGGCCAGGTCCTTGGAGTAGGGTTTTTCAAATGTCGGAGTTCGCTGTTCCCACACTTTCGTTTCCTGTACTTTTTTTCCTTTTTGTTTTCTGTTTCCTTTCCGTTCCCTTCGGTTATCCTCCAGTGCCTTCCCCAATTCCTTCCCATCCTATCTTTGTGTTGTGAGAGCCTTTTTTTTCTTTCCCCATCCCCCTTTCGCTTGAGAGCCTCTCGCGTTCGTGAGCAATCCTTGCCCACTCCCAACTCCTCAACACAAACCTTCCGAAGCCTTTCTGCTGGTTTGTGTACGGTCCTTTGTTTCCAGAGTCCGTCCTTCTCCCCCTCCTTCTCTCCTTCTATTTTTTTTTGTTTTTTTTTTTTTTTTTGTGGTTTGCGGTCCGTCTGGGCAACACCTCTGCCGTCCTCTTTTGTGCGCAAGTAACCAACCGCCAACACGACGCTTGTGAATGAAGAGAAATGCCTTTCCTTATGTTATTTTGTGAAGCCAAGGCATAAATATACATTATAAATGCATGCGCGCGGCCAGTTTTGTGTGTGTGTGTGTGTGTGTGTGTGTGTGTGTGTGTGTTTGTATGTGTGCACCAAACAAGGGGCCGGACTGAGCTGGCGCAGTTTGGACGAGGCAGGGGAAACACGGTGATGGTCATTTTTGTCCTCTTTTAGAAAGTGTAAATAAACGGGGAGGGAGTGCGACAGAGAGAGGGACAGAGAGAGGGACAGAGAGAGAGAGAGACACAATCGCCCCGACACTAAGACCAAAGGCAGCCGGCTCCTGGAGGGATGGTTTTTCCAAAAAAAAATATTTATTTTTCCCTTTGTTAAGAAGCATATGCGGCGCTTGGCGCTTCAGACACCCCCACCCACCCTCAACTGCTTTCGCCATAGAGCACGCCGACAGAGACAGACTTGGCGCTGCACCTGGGGTGAGAAACAGGGAGAGAGAGAGAGAGAGTAAGAGAGAGAGAGGGAGAGAGAGGGAGAGTGTGAGAGAGAGAGAGAGAGACAGAGAGAGACAGAGAGAAAGCGAATGGGTTGACAGGGCAGGATTGCTTATTTATCCAAAAATATTGATTTTCATTGGCGCAGACAAACAAAAAGTCGGATTTTCTCAATCACAAAACCAACCCGCCCTCCGCCGACGCCGCCGCCGCCGTCGCCGCATCCTTCCCGCTTCAGCTTCCCCGCTGCGCCTCGCCAAAACAAACCCTCACGCACCGATGGCCCGCATATCCCGCCGCATCGTCCTGGCCCTCATCTTCGCCTTTGTCCTCTTCGCCTGCTTCGCCGTCGGCGAGGCCGCGGCCAAAAAGGACAAGAAGGCCGCGGACGGCAAGGACAAGAAAGCAGACGACAAGGACCCCAAGGCCGCCGCCGCAGCCGGCGACGACAAGGGAGCAGGCGGCGCCGCACTCAAGGCGCTGATGAAGAAGGCAAAGTCCAAGAAGGGCCGGTCCGCCTTGGTCGTCGCCGGTCTCTTTTCGCACGCCACGCTCGCCTGCTCAAAGATCAAGTCGAAGAAGGCCTGCCCTGCGTGAGTAGTGTGCGAAATTACTGTTCAGTGTCTCGTCGCCCTGGTCGCCTGCGCCAAAGATGGGATCGTTGCAGACACTGCCGTCGCCCCACCTACCCCCCTTTCTCCCGAGCACCCGTACCTCTCTCTTTGACTCCCCCCCCAACCCCCCCTCGGCCCCCCCCCCCTACCCCCGCTTTGTCGGTGGAATCATGATGCTTCGATCGCTGCGGTGACCATTTCATGGCCGGGAATGAGAGACGGCACTGTGCTCAGCCCTCTCTGTCTGTCGGTCTTGCAGCAGGCTCCTGACAAGGAAGCGGAGACACACACCACACCTGCAGCCACCAGCCACCCGTCGTTCAATTGTATTCCCTCCCCTCACAACGCCGTTTCAACCCGCCCACCGCACTTCCTTTGAGGCCGACCATTTGTGCTGACCTTGCCTCTTCTCTTTTTACCCTTCTGGAATCCATTAAAAACTAAACAAACCAGCGACGACGAGAAGAAGGCCAAGTCGATCATGTGCATAATGTGCGTCGCTCGGCGCGCCATGGTGAAGAAGCTCAAGGCAAAAGTTCAGGCGGCAAAGGACAAATCCGCAAAGAAGGACGACAAGAAAGACGACAAGAAGAAGGACGACAAGAAAAAGGACGCGAAAAAGGACGCCAAGAAGGACGACAAGAAGGCCGTCAAACTTCGCGCGGCGCACGTGGAGGCGGAGGACTCGTTTGGCGCCGACGACTCCTTCTTGGACGACGAGGATGCGTTTGACATGGCGGAGCTGAGCGACGAATCGCTCTTTGAGGAGGACGACTTTGAGGACGACGACCTGCTCGAGGACGACGAGTTCGCAGAGGCGGAAGGGTTGTACTAGGACGTCAAACGGTTGGTGTAGTCTTTCGACATTCCACCTCCGTCTAGCTTCCGCCTTTTTATCGTCCGCGGTTCTTTTGTTGTCCTGGGAATGCCTTTTTTTGTTCGAGTATCTTGCGGGTTCTGGGTACTGTAATGCGCATGGTCATGATCTATGAAGGTGCCGTGGTCGTAAATTGCCTATCGTCGTCTCCTTTTCTTATCCACACCCCTCCACTTTCACCCCACAAAAAATCCACCGGTGCCTTTTCCCCATTCCTTTCGCCTCGGTCCTCAAAATCCACTCTTCTTTTGCATCGTCTCCCTTTTTCTTCCTTTCGGTCCTCTCTCTCTCCGTTTACTTTCCCTTCCCTAAAAAGCCCTCCGGCCCGGGGGCCTGCAAATCTGTTGTATTTTGATTTTCGAATGCTTCTTTTTCAGTTGAAAAAATGTGATTTCTGCTTTTGCCCATCTGGTTTGCGTTGCCTGGTTGCCTGGCCCCTTTCGCCCATCCCAAATCGTTCACAGCCTTTTTGGTTGCAGCGTCACTGGTGCAAGAGTCTTGCACAACAACCGTCTTGGGTCGAACCTGTTTTTGGGAATGAACCCGGCAGACACCCTCCACATGCGGCTTCGTTGGACCCAGCAGTGAGTGTAACACCAACTAAAAAGATAAGCAGAATCGCGCTGCTCTCTGAGCAGGGTGAGGTTGAGGGAGTTAAGGGCTGAAAGCACGCATAATGTGTTTTGATTTGGCGGAGGGAGGTGTGTGTGTGTGTGTGTGTGTGTGATGTATATTACACGTGATAGTCTATTCTTTTATGTCCGCTGTGATAAGGGGGTGGGTGGTGCAGCCTGTGTGTTTACAGAACATGCACCACGCGGAGTGCGGCATTCGGGTGTTTTTCTTTTTCTTTTTTTTTTTGGTTGTTTTGAACATTCTTCACACACACACACACAAAGATAGACGGGCATGTCCGAGTCGTCGACCACCCACCCTAGGCCGCCACCTCCTGCCTCCTCGACGCCGTCACACTCGCTACTGCAACAGCAGCATCAGGAGCAGCAGCAGCAGCAACGCGGCCACGTCGTCGTTGCTGGCGGCGATGGCGAGGGCATCCAACACCATCCGCTCTCCCCCGCACAGCCGCCGCCGCCCCCTCCGCCGCCGATGAGCCTAACCCCGTCCGCCGCTTCCTCTTCTTCCGCCAGATCGACCTCGTCGTCCCGCTCCCGCTCGTCGGCCGCTGCTGCAGGAGCAGGAACATCCGGCGGCGGAGGTGGCGGCGGCGGCGGCGGCGGCGGCGCGCGTGGCGCCGGTGGAGACCTGCGGGTCTTTGTCGTCGGAGCGTGCTACCAGGATGTTATCCTCCACGTTGATGCGTGCGTAAGCAGCCCTCCTCCTCCTTCCGTTTCCGTGAGCGCTTGCTTTGAACCGTTTTCGCTCATTGTTCATTGTGGCGAAGCAGAGCGTGTTGTATGGCTCCTCGTCGTTTCTTGTGGGTACAGCCATTTGTGCCTCTCTAATTTCCGCCCCACTCCGACCGGACTTCCCCCCACACGAACGAAATCGCGTTCTTCCCCACACCCTGCCACCAGGTACCCCCAAGAGGACTCCAAGGTGAGGGCTCAGCGCGTTGAACTTCGTCGAGGAGGGAACGGCGGCAACTCGCTTGCCGTCCTGTCGCAGTTCCGACCGGCCGGGCCAGGACGGCAGCCGCGCCCCAACTGCGAACTGGTCTGCGTCTTTGCGGGGGACCCGCAGGACAGCGTGACTTTGGCCGCCTCCACCGTCCTGCAGGACCTTCGCGCGCGGCCCGACATTTCGCTGAGCCACTGCCTCTTCCGCGGGTCGGGCTACTCGGAACCGACCGCGTGGTTCGTAAACTGTTTAGTTTTCTTTTTGCTCACACGTCGTCGTTTTCGTGTCGGAGCGGACACTTACACTCGGCTTTGCTCTCTCGAAACTTTTGGCGATGATGTGCTTGGCACCTTTTACATCTTTAGGATAATTGCAGTGGCCCCTCCCCCATCTATCGCCCCTGTGACGTCCATCAGATACCCTCCAACGCCAACAACCCCGAGGAGGGCGACACACTTGATCGAGCAAAATTCGAGACAGGCGGAACGAGCAGTTGGGGCCGAATCTCCCACGGCGATGGACGTTGAGCTTTCTCGTGGGCCAGATTCTTTGGCTCGAAACCCTGCGGCTGCAGCCGTATCGCATGCACCGAACAATGCATCGACACCGCTGGCGTCTTCCACTCAGTTCCCCTTTGCCTCCACCATTCCAGCCCCACTCGGCTCTCGCACCGTCATCAACCACAGCACCCTCCCCGAGCTCACCGCCCACGAATTCGCCAGCGTAGTTCTCCCCACCCTGGAGCAGATTCGCTTGGACGCGTTGGCTGGAGTCGGCGGCGGACCGTCCGCGGCAGAAAGCGTCTGGATGCATTTCGAAGGACGCAACGTTCCCGAGGTCGAGAAGATGGTGGACACTCTGATCGCCTTGCGCGCAAGGTGGCAGCAGGAGTGGAAAGCCGCAGGCGGCGTCGTCGCTGAAGGCGACGCGCAGTGGTGGCTGCCCGTCGATGGGCTCATGCGCGGCAGAACCGTCGCGCTGGACGCTGCCGGCGCGCCGACCCCAACCGGTGGTGCCTCACCGTTTGTGCCAGCACCCTCGCCACTTCCCTCTTCGTCGTCGTCGTCGGCGGCGGCGACGGCAGCGGTGGCGTTAGCGGGTCCAGGTATTCCGGCAGTGTCACCGAGCGGCGTACCGCTCATGCCAGGCCTCACAGCGCTGCGGTTGAGCACTGCGACCGGCGGCGGTGGCACACAACCGGCTCCCCCGGCCGGCGGAGGATCCTCTTCCTCCTCGTCTTCTTCGTCGTCGTCGTTGTCATTGTCCTTATCTGCCTCTTCGTCCTCGCAGTTGGCCACCACCACCACCACCACCACCGCTGCCGCATCGCCGTCCTCCGACTCGCCGTCGCCGTCGTCGTCGTCGCCGAGCCGGCCAGGACCCTCATTTACCATTTCGATCGAGTTTGAAAAGAGCAACCGCCCCGGGCTCGACGCGCTCCTCCCGAAAGCGGACGTGGTGTTCTTTTCGAGGATATTTGCGGAAGGCCACGGGTACCCCGACGCGCCCACTGGGTTTTTGGATAATATTCGGCGGCGGTGCAAGCCAGGGTAACGTTTAGTTTTTTTTTTTCTTTGTGCGTTTCTTGTGCGCGTGGGTTGTGGGTTGTGGGTTGAGATTCAGTGTTTTCGCTCTCTCGTCCTGTCTGTTGGTCCTTGGAAAAGCCTGTTTCTCTCATTTCTCTTGTTAACCATCCCCTTACATTCCATTTTCTTCCTTTAACTTTCTCCAGAGCCATCCTGTTTTTGACCTGGGGCGAGGTGGGCGCGTTCGCGCTGATCAACGACCCCAAGCGGTCGGCACGGACGATCCACGCGCCCGCGCTTCCGATATTCCCCGTCGACACGATCGGGGCGGGCGACACGTTCGTCGCAGGCTGCATCTACGCGCTCGGAGTGCGCGGAAGTGACGCGCGCACAGCCGTGACGTGGGGCAGTCGCCTCGCGACGGCCAAGTGTGCGCAGGTTGGATTCGAAGGGCTGAGCGAAAGGTGAGATTGTGTGGGTTGGATAAGGCGGTCAAGTATGTGGCAAAAGCAGTTTGTAGGCCCAACATTTTCTCCTCCCCTCCCTTCTTCTTCTTCTTCTGTTCTGATTGTTTTCGGGTGGTCGCTCGTGTGCGTTAGTGTTGATCGACTGACGACAATCTCCGCCCCCTGTTGCTCTGTTTGTCGAAAACACAGGATTCTCTTTGAGGAATGAATGGCCGGACGAGTGGGACGCGCGCCACGCGGGGCGCGGGTCGTGGTACTCTGAGGCGGGCGATGGGCTGCTCCCCTGTGCGGGAGGGAAGGGATGGGGACGGGACGAGGGACGGGACGGACGGGGACGTGCATCTTTTTTTTTTTAAATCGCCAAGAACAAAGCCGCGGAAATGCTGTCACGAAGATCAGAGAGAGAGAGAGAGAGAGAGAGAGAGAGCGTGCGCGAAAATGTGAAGACACAGAAGAGACTAGGACCCCGACAGAGAGCAGGCGGAAACAGACAGACAGACAGACTGGACACGGTGGAATCAGGAGAAGAACGAAAGGAAGGTTCGTGTTCTCCTCCACGCAAGACACCTCCCCTTCCCACCTCTTAACAGCAAAAGGGCTACCTCTTAACGCCCTTCCTCTTGCTTGCACCAGACCGACTACAACTGCCTCCGCTTTTCCCTCCACTCCTTCTTCGTTTTCCCTCAAAGCTCCCCCCTTTCATTTTCACTCGCTTTCGACCCCCACTGAGCAGCCGTCCCCTGGATTCTGATTCTTGGCAGTCAGCTTCCTTCCGCCGGCTGGCGCGCTACCCGCCCTCCCCTCAATATCAGCCGCTCGCGTCGCACGCACCGCCACTCAGTCAGTCGTACACTCAGAAACGCGCGTGCGCGGGGTCGAACCAGAGAAGGTCCGACTGCACCTAACCCCCCACCGTGACGCCACCTCCTTTTCGGAATTCGCAGCGCGTCGCGGGCGCCTTCATCACAAGCACGTGGGCACAACACCGGACCATCGACGATGCACTTGCCTTCCTCTACTCCTTTTCTCAGTCCGCCTCCCGTCGGCTGCTCCCTTTGCTCTCCCCGCCCCCTCCCCTCCCCTCCCCTCCCCTTTTCCCCCACTGCCGACACACGTCATGTGTTTCGATTCACGCTGCGATCGCTTACGTTTTTTGACCTTATCATAACCCGCAAAAACCCAGGTCTGAAGCATAGGGCGCGCAACTCCTTACTCGCCCACGAGACTCGTTTTCGTAGATCTTTAAAGAACACTGAAGGGGCGGCGGCGGCCTTGAAGGGGGAAGCAAGGGGGAAGGAAAGGAGGGTCGACAGTAACCGCGAGGTCGGTTTGCGACCTCGGCCAACCTTCCCCCGCCCCAGCCCCCCCTAAGCGACGACGAACCTGGGATCCACTAGAACCACCCCTACACACCCCCCCATCTCCTCCCACCGAAGAAAAAAAAAACCGGCAGTTGGTCACTCCGAATGGCGTCCTCTGCAACCCCGCACCCCGCTCCGGAACAGCCGCCCTCCCAATCGCGGCACCACTCGAGCAAGCAGGTGGCGAGTCCGTCGGCGGGGTCCTTGCAGCCGGGGGTAGGTACGGCGGGCCCGCAACAGCAGCAGCAGCAGCACGGAGGAGCGGCCAACGGGAGCGCTGCGGCGGCGGCAGCGGCGGTTGCGGCTGCAGGGGGCGGCGGCGGGGGAGGAGGGCACAGGGACTCCAAGACATCGAGCTCGTCCGGCGCGCCGGGCAACCCAAGCGTCGTTGGGGTGCACTTTAAAGTCGGGAGGAAGATTGGGGAGGGGAGTTTTGGAGTGATTTATGAAGGTGAGAGGGGAAACAGGGCGCATCGTTTCTTCTTATTTATTTTATTGTTCTGGTTTTTCTGCCGCTTCCACCCTTTTCTCTTTCACCAACACTTGACGGACTCTTCACGCCCTCTTTTACTTCGCTCACCCCCCACGTTTTGTGCTTGCCCGGCTACGCTCGTCGGGTGAAAACAGGCGTCAATCTCCTCACGAATCAGCCGATTGCTATCAAGTTTGAGCCGAGGAGATCGGAGGCGCCGCAACTGCGCGATGAGTACAAAACGTACAAGATTTTGGCAAACTGCGGTAACACAGATCGAAAATGTTGCTTTTTTCGAGGGGCATAAATTCTCTTGAGCGCTAATCGCTTTTTGCAAACTTTGGGTGGAAACAACAACCCAAACAGTGGGAGTTCCCACGGCTTACTACTTTGGACAAGAGGGACTGCATAATGTCCTTTGCATAGATCTGTTGGGACCCTCTTTGGAGGATATGTTTGATCTCTGCCAGAGAAAGTTCTCTGTGAAGACGGTGTGCATGGTGGCAAAGCAAATGGTGGGTCCTTGGATTTTTGGATTGGCTTCAACGCGTTTGCTTTAGCCAAGCCCAGCAACGTTGACGCTTTGGTAATCACGCAGATCACTAGAGTACAAACGCTTCATGAAAGGAACCTCATTTATCGCGACATCAAGCCCGATAACTTCCTCGTTGGTCGCATCTCACGGCACGGTAATGTTCTGCTTGTCGATGCCCCCTCATCCAATCCATTTCCCTTCCTACCAACCCACCGTTCCTCCTCGCTTGAAACCCTTTGGCGCAAGACACTCACTTCTATATGGCATTCACTCTCAAAGATCCGGTCCCGATTCTCGTGTCGCATTCTCTGCAGCATCCCCATCCCGCTTCACAAGTTTATATGGTCGACTTTGGAATGGCAAAACAATACCGGGACCCGAAGACGAAGCAGCATATACCCTACAGAGAGAAAAAGAGTCTCAGCGGAACCGCGCGGTACATGAGCATAAATACTCACTTAGGCAGAGGTAATTAGACATATCGCTCCTCTTTTTCCCAACGCGTTGTCCAGAGCAATCTCGGCGAGACGACTTGGAAGCTCTGGGACACGTTTTCATGTACTTTCTGCGCGGCTCTTTGCCGTGGCAGGGCCTCAAGGCTGCGACCAACAAGCAGAAGTACGAAAAGATTGGGGAAAAGAAACAGTCAGTTCCCGTCAAGGAGTTGGGCGACGGTCACCCAGAGGAGTTCTCAGTTTACCTTAAGTATGCGAGAGACCTGAAATTCGACGAACAGCCAGACTACGATCACTTGCGGGGGTTAATGAACAAAGGCAGGCCATCATCCCTTTTTTTTCCTGCTTTCCCGCTGTGCTTTTCCTTTTTTTTTTGTCCCTTCACATCCTCGTACTTAACAATCAGACGCTCCTTTACTCATCGACAGTTCTTGCACGGAACGGCGAAATCGACGACGGTGTGTTCGATTGGATGGGCGTCCTGGATCAGCAAAGAAAAGAAAAGGAACGCGCAAAAGAGAAGGAGCGGGAGGAGCGTGAACGGGCTCGCGCTCAGCGGCAACAGCAGCAGCAGCAACAACAACAGCAACAGTCCCAGCAGGCAAACTCCCAGCAACCGGGCCACCTCGGCGCCGCGCCTTCATCCCATCAGGGCGAGTCGACCGAGTTCCCGCGAACGACCCTGGGTCCCAGCGGGCCGAGCGTCGCGGCCGTACACAGCAACCAGGTCTCGTCGAGCCAGGTCGCCATCGGCGGCGGGCAGGGCGCGCGCACCGACAACGCCAGCGCCACGGGGGCAGCCGCGACCGCTGCCACTCTGGCCGCAGCGGCGGCCGCGGCGACGGGCGGCGGGTTGACCGCGGGAAACACCCAGCCCCGGCGGTCGCTGTCAAACAACAAACACGCGTCCGCGACGCCCAGCACGCCTCTGCCTCCGCACGCGTCGGGGCGGAGGGGGTCGACGGCGGGTGCGCAGGCGGCGGCGGCGGCGGCGGCGGCGGCGCACGCGGCGGTGGCAGCGTCGATGGCGACGCGGCCGGCGATAGCGGAGGATGACAACGACGGCGGTGGCGGCGGATCGAGCGGGAAGGCGCGTGACGGCGACGACGGGGCCGCGTCGGGGGACAGAGACGGACGGCGGCGCAAGTCGGAGGCCCGGAAGCAACAGTCTGAGCCGCGCAAGTCCGAGTCGCGCAGACAGTCGGCGAGGCCGTCGGACGAGCCCGCCGGCGCCTCGGCGAACTCGCGAGCGCGGACGGAAAAGGAGGAGAAGATGGAGCGGATGGAGCGAACAGGTTCGTCCAAGAAAAAACCGAAGGACAAAAAAGGATGGCTTTGCTGCTCAGGAGGGGAGAAGGAGCATAATGATTAGGTATTTCTTGTGAGAAAAGCGCGTCGGCGAAGCCGCGGGGGGAGCGGCGTGGGGGTGCGGCGTGGGGTGCTGTGGGGGGGGGGGAGGGGAGGGGGTTGTGGGTTAAGGGCGGAGTTGAGGTTTTCGCGACGACATATTTTTCTTCTTCTGCTCTGTGTTCTCATCTTTTTTTTTTTTTGCCCTTGTTGCACACACTCTCCTCCCTAGCTTCACTTGCCCATGCCGTTGGCTGCGCCTAGCTGGTGGATGGATTACAGAAGAGAAGGAGTCAATATTGTTTGTGGTGCCGGGCAGGAGCTGCTCGCGTTCGAGTATTTGTTGGGGGCGGTCGGGCTCTGATTGAGGGAGAGAGGTGTTGAGCGAAAATGCGGAGGGCGGGTGCAGCTGGAATGTGTACACTTTTCTTGAACATGGATCCCGAGCATTTACCCCTTGAAGATATCAAGAAAGAAGAGGGAGGGCACCTAGGGTTTTCATGAAGCGTGAAAGATTCTTTGCTGATTCCAAACGAGATTAACTACAGTTCTATTGCATCATGGGTCATGACCCAGTGAATGGGTCCCTGATTGCTCTTCCTCTGGTATGAATTCATGGACCGCATCATAATTATGTTAATTTACTCGGTTCGCCTCAACGCTTGCTTCCTTTGGATATGCTACTCTATCACAGACAGTAGGAAGCCGAACCTTCTTTACGAAAGTTTTGTGGATTGGTGGTAGGTTTCCTTGAGGACATAACGAGACTTCTATCCCACTTGGCAAGTGCAATAGTTTATTACGCTTTCACTCGCCTTCGTCGTCCATTTTAATAGAGGGTGAATTCGCTTAAGTTAAAGATAGAAAAGTGAGGAAAGTGAGGAAAGTGAGGAAATTGGGGAGGGCGGTAGGAGGAAGGAGGGGCCAGAGTGGGGACAGTCTAGGGTATTTTGGCGTAGAGTTTGCGATCACTCATAGTTCCCGTTCAAATGCGGCAGAGGATCCATCCACAGCTCTGCCTCGCCGACGAACCCGTCCCCCGCGGGGTAGTGATTCATTTGAGGCTCGCTCATCCAACCGCCTTGGCACGCGACTCCGAACTCGCCGTCGAGGCCGAGTTCCGCGCCGTCGCCATCGCCGCCGCCACCGCCAGTGTGGGACGTCGACTGGATAATGAAATCAACCTGATCCCCGTTTCCGTCCGCAGATTGCTCCCGCCCCGCATACACGCACTCCATGCCCGATCGTCCGCCGCCACCGCCGTCGTGGAACGGCATCCGCTCGTCTTGCATGTACACGCGATAGGGCTCCCCGACGAAGCCGCCCCCGCCGCTCCTCTCCTCCTCCTCCTCTTCTTCTTCTTCACCTTCCCGCCCCGCTCCGACGCCGCCGCCCTCCGGACAGTACATCCCCGAGTCCCGTCCAGCAGTGCTGCACATCTGGGAAGAGTAACTCGTGCATTCAGGTGCGAAGCCGTCCCCGACGCCGCCCGCGTCGCCGCCGCCACCTCCGCTGACCACAAGCTCTTCGGGCTCGATGATGGACGCCATGATCCTCCCCGCGCGGGGGCCGCGGCCGCCGTTCTGGAATGCCGCCACATGGCGTCGGCCCGCAGACGCCGGCACCCCGGCGTCGCCGAACGGCACCTGCGCAGGAGCGGCGTAGGCGTGGTGCGGAGGAAACCCGGCCGCCGCGGCCCACGGCACATCGCCTTCGCCGTCTCCATCGCCGCCCTGGC
Source organism: Zopfochytrium polystomum (assembly GCA_025765615.1). Classification (NCBI taxonomy): domain Eukaryota; kingdom Fungi; phylum Chytridiomycota; class Chytridiomycetes; order Chytridiales; family Chytridiaceae; genus Zopfochytrium; species Zopfochytrium polystomum. The sequence goes on along the minus strand of JAIVFJ010000355.1, from coordinate 18,753 downwards.
GATCCCTGCTGTCACCGTGTTCTGGGCCTCCGGTGTAACGACGGCGGAGCCCATGCAGCTGCCGCCGCCGACCAAGGCTGTGGGCGGTTAACTCGCCGCTTCCGCGGTCCTGCTGGAGAGAGAGCGCTTCCGGCGCCGCTGCTGCTGCCGCCGCCAGCAAACTGGTTACTTCAGACCCGCTGACGCTCTTAGCAGCCGCAAAGGCTTTCGATGCCGTCGTCGACAGCGGCTTCGGCACGGTAGTCGCTGTTGAGGAGGTTGGGGAGGCTGTTGGTATCGTCGGAGGCACAGCCATGATCCTGCCTATGGCTTCTTGCTCCAGGTGGTACGGACTGTGGGCATAATGATTACGACGGTGATGGACGTGCTGGTGATCCTGTTGATGCTGGTGCTGCAGATGCTGCATCTCGTCGTGGTGGTGTTGCTCTTCTTGTTGGTGATGGTGCTGGTGCTGGTTCTGGTGCAGTTGTTGATGCTGTTGCTGGGGCTGCTGTCTCCGCGGCCGGTACTTGTAGTCAGGGTACTTTATCATGTGGGCCCTCTTTTCGTCGTCGGCCCTCGCGGCGTAGTAGGCCCTTACTTCAGGGCACTCGTCGCGCCACAGCTGGGCGACGATCTTGGAGATGACGTTGTTATTGAGGGACTTTGCGCCGTGGAACTGGGTCATGATCTCGGCGTGCTTCTCCCGGCGGTAAATGATGAACGAGTTGGACGGGCGCGGCGTGTGCGACTTTGGGCGGTCGCGGCGCGCGCGCGGAACGTGAACGGCACCCGTTGGCTTGGAAGGGTGGGTCGAGGGAGATGAAGTCAGCGTGCGTATTGGGTGTGAGTGTCAGTGGGGTGGTGGGGTAGAGCTGTAGTTGTGGGACCCTTCAACGAAAGGTGTTGTGGACTGGAGCGAGAAAGAAAGAATTTCTTCCCCTTCCTTTTTGCGCGGACGTCGCACAATGTTTTACACTTACCCTCTCCACGCGGTAGACGCCAAGCTGGGCAAGCTTCTCCTCTAAAAAGGCGTCGCTTGCGGGCGATCGAGGCGGCATTGAATGCGGCGGCGGCGGCGTCGTCGACGCGGGCGAAGAGACGTCGAATCCGCGGCGTGGGTAGTCCGTTGGGGCGTCGGCCATTGGGTCGGCCGACGTGGCGATGGATGAGTGAAAGCCACCCCCTTCGTCGCAAATGGGTGTTGCTCCTTCAAGTGGGGCGAGGACCGTCTTCACAGGAACCGGCAACTCCAGCTTGATGGACTCTAGGAGCAGCTCACATTCCTGACTGTTCTCTCCGCTCACTAACGGTGGGAGTCCTGTCGGTCGAAAAAAAAGTGTGCAGTGTTAATATTGTACTGAATTTGATGAATTAACCTCCACCCGCTTCTTAACTCTGAAGGGGCAAGCGAATTTGAACAACTGTTTCCGCCTGGAACTACAACAAACCTTGGCCATCCGTTGTATGCGCGAAAAGCCCGCCGGGTGGCGACATTACGTGCGGAGTCGCCGTCTCGTCCAGTTGCGCTTGCTCACAGTCTGCGTCTTTCGTCCTTGCGGTGATCACCCCCTACCCGATTATCCACCAGGCCGTCGCAGACCGCCATTGAGAAGAAGCGACCCTCGCTCTCGGTCGGTACTAATCCTCCTCGCTTGCAGTCACCGCTGCCGCTGCGCTGGCAGTCTTGAAGAACAAAGTCGTCTTGGCTGCAACTGCGGTGCCGCTCGAAGCGCGAATGCAAGGCATGAGACATTTGAGGCTTCCACTCTACTATGTTGTGGATGGCAGGTGGAAGCGACGGTAAAGACGCCTCGAAGCGACGTTAAAGACGCCTCCTTGCGGACCAAGTGGACAAAGCGAGGAGAGGGCAGCAGGGTGTGGGAAGAAGCGATGATTCAGAAGAACGAAAAAGATCTGGCGCTGGGAAAAGGCTGTGGTACGAAGCGGAGCGGGCACCGTCAAGGATAACTGGGGTATTGGCGCTAAATTGTCAGGAGCCTAAGAAATAATTAGGAAGGGTCAAAATGAAATACTCTGTGAGCGACGAAGGAGAACGACCAACCAGTAATTAAGCCAAAACGAAAAAATAATAAAAAAAAAACGAATGGCTTGTTGCCATCCCATCCCGCACTGCTGCCTCCTGCATGCCCGTCAGACAGAGAAGCCAATTTGATCTCGCCCTCAACTGCACACTGCACAGCTGTCGCATTCGATGGGACGCAACAAGCCCGCTTCTGTGATGGGTGTGCCTCGTTCATGTGTGACTGTGTGGATGAAGGACACCGCTCTGATCCAGTTTGTTATTGCCATCAAGGGGATTGCTAATCGATTACCCTGCGGGCTGAAAGGTGTGGTGGATTATCAGAACCAAAGAAGACATGCAATGGTGATCACCTGCCGTGCCCAAGCTGCCCATCCAGTGCAGGAGGCTGCTTTTATTCCGTGGATCATGCCACTGATCAACAATGGATACCCTGTTTCATCTCTCCATTCGCACTGCGATGTATGGACTGGTTTGGAGTGAATCTGTGCCCATTAGCTCTTTGAGTCTGTTGACTAATGTTGCACTGCATCACTCTCAGTCTTGCAAGACGTTTACTGCCTCCACTGGATGGTTGTGTGGGTTCATGATATTCCATTCTTTGGTTTGGAGGCAGTGTACCAGTGATTGCACTGTTGGTCTTCCCAAAGACATTCCTGTCCTCCCCTGTCCCATTTGGATGGCTGATTGGACTCTGCCTTGCCCATTGAGGCAGAAAACCAGATGCAAACAGGCAAGGGCTTTTGATGTTGCTGAGATTAAAACTCCATCCTCAGACCCCTAAGTTTCATCCTTCTTGGATTTCCTTGTTTGCTGGGGTGAACCACAAGGAAATCTGGAACATGGACAAGGTGCCTGTGTACTTTGCCATGGTGTTTAAAATAATCTCGTTTTGAAGGATCAAAAGCGTGGTCATTTGCACCACAGGGCACTGCAAGCTTCGATTCACAGTTGTGTTGACTTGCAGCTCAAATGGCCCCCATTGTGTTCAGCCACTGAATTTTTTCAAGTGTGCTCCCAGACGGCCTGCTGAGTGCAAGCTGAAAAGTAAATTGCAGCAACTTGGCCTGGACATTCCCATCTGCTTCCAAAAGAACGAATTTATGGATGAACAGACCATGCTGCATCAGTAACTTGAAGCAAATGGGCCATTTGCTGGTGGTGGTGATGTGGAAAGAAGGGCGCTTGTGTTTGGGCTCTCACAAGACTCATCTTACACAAGTAGTGAAAGAAAAGTGTGTGAGATTCCTAATCTCACTAATCATGGTCTTAGCTGGTGTCTCCCTAAAAGCTCTTCCCCAGTTGTGACTATGTCATTATATTGGCCCCTATATTTATTTTTATCTTTATTACCATTCAACACATCCCCTCACGAGCTCTAGTATTTATCACTATAAAAGAGCATCCTGTGTTCCTTGTGCTGAATGGGCGTAAGCACAAAGGGCACACACCTTATTCACCTTATTAATTCTTATTTTTACTCATTTTCCTTTTCTCTCATATTCCCGCCTTTCAATCCACGGTCCTGGCACTGATGTGGCCTCAAAGCCTCAAATTATGTTAAAGAGTGACTCATCCTTCCAAATTGTTCTTTCTTTCATTTTTCTCCTTTTGTTATGTCTTTTCCCTTTTCTCTTTTCTTTCTTTCTTCTTCTTTTCTTCTTTCTCTCCTCTTTCCTGTAAATACTCCCTCTCTCTTCTCTTTTGTTCTATATCTATCTACTCTCTCTCAATAAATCCTACCTTAAGTAACAACCAATCCTTTTCTTTCTTCTTTGGTGTTGCTCCCCAGGCCAGCGCTAGCAGACCAAGCTGGGGATGGAGTCCTCTTAGGCCAGTGCTACCAGACCAAGCTAGTTGAGGTGTGATTTCCCCAGGCCAGTGTGTTGCATGCCAAGCTGGGGTGAGGTTTCGTTCCCTTCTCTTTCTCTTCCTTTCCCTACATGGGTGGTTCCCACATTGAGCTCTGTCTCTGTGATACTGGTGTTAGGCAGAACTGACTGGTTAGCAGCAAGAGGCACAAGACTGACCTGAACCTATTGTGACTGTCAGTTATCGTTCTCACGATGCCCATGCGGAGAGTGAGCCACCACCAATGCAGACCTGGGCGCTGGCTTGCGCTGTTGACAAATACTCTGAGTATTAAGTGGAACAGAAACCTGGTGTCAACAGTTTTCCTCCTCCTCTGCTCAAGCAGATAATATAGAAGAGGTTTTTACCCTGTGCCAGTCACGCTTGCCTAGCAACTATTACAGCGTGTATATCATCATTATGTATCAATTATTCATAACAGAGTTTTTTCTCTTTCTCTCCAAGTTGGGGAGAAGGACCACCCACAAACACACATCTCCACTTCATTCACTCCTTCTACTCACTCACTCAGAGTAGACTGTTTACAACTGGCAGATGCCATACTGCCTTAGGGCATTCCTTTGTTGACCTGCTACCTGTTGATCACCATGTTGAACAGTCAGGGCTTGAACATGGGACCTGTGGGGTCCTCTTTATTGAGCAATCCCACTTGGTCTAGCTGTCCTTGAATAAAGACAGAATTGAACCATATCATCCATCTTGTTGAGTTTGAGCTGAATCCAGGGTACTGGCCTGCTAATAACCAGGAGCTTCCCATCTTAAAGACTTGCCTTATCCCTTTTGCCACTAGACTATAGATGAGCCCCTGAAGATGAAGAGGAGATCTCATAAGTGTCTGAATCAGCTGGGTGTTGATTTGGCTGTGATTCCTGGTGGTTACACTTCTGTTTTGCGGCCATTGGATGTTGGAATCATCAAGCCGTTCAAGGAAAGGATGAGGGGTATTGATGTGAGTGGATGTTGTCTCCCAAGAGTCAGGTGTTTACAAAGGGAGGGCATTCAAAGTGTCCTGAGAGAGAGTTGGTTTGCAAATGGGGGTTGGAAAGGTGTTGGTTTGAGTGTTTTCAGTCATTCTCTTTGGAGAGGTAGTGTGGGCTCTTAGCCCCTCACAAGAGCCTAGCTGGGAAAGCATGGGGGGTCTGAGTATCTGTCACTCAAGGGCCCAGGGTTCAAGTCATGACGCCAGCTGTTGAAGGCAACAAGAAAGAGTACGGTTTTGAATCACAAGGAGTGGTGTGGTGGAGATGCCTGACTTCACCATTGATGGCGCTTTCTCTTCCCGTCGAACCTTCAGGGCTGGAACAATATAAAAAAGTGTGGGTTCTTAAAAGCCAAATTTAATAATAAAAATAGGCAGCAATTAGCAACTAAATGATGGTTGGGGTTCCATCTGTGAGCATGCTATGGAGGGCGAGAAACCATTGGAAGAGGAACAGGTCCTTGCTTTATTTGGGTAAGGTTGCCTTTTTGCAGCAATTTTGCACACTGTATTGGAATGTAGCGGTGTAATGCCTTTCCTAACACATTCTTCATAGTTGATAGACTCTGTTCTGTTGCAGAAGTTGGTTGGAGATTTCCTGGCTGCCTGCCACTTTCTGCTATTCAGACATCTTTTGGGGGAAAATTCAAGGATGACCATCTTGTCAGAATGCTGTCTAAAGAAGGAAACAATCAGTTGCTTCTCCAACTTATTTCAAACGTGGAAGAGACTGATGACAATCAGGCACCTGCTGCTGCAGGACCTTTGTCAGGTGAGTGATTGGTTTTTACTGAAGAAACTTAGAGATGCTAATGTAGTTGTTGGGACTCTGCTGGTCCCACCAAGGCTGATTCTAAATCCCTTGATTCCAAGAAGGCTGATGATAGCACTGTTGCCTCATCTGCTGATTCTGCACCTGCTGGCTCATCAATGGCAAACACACCTTCTCAAATCACCAGTTCCTGGCCAGTTCCACTGGCAGCTCAAGTGGTGGTGCTTCTGGTTCACTGGACTCTGGATGTTACGCGGAACTGACTGGTTAGCAGCAAGAGGCACAAGACAGACCCGAACCTATTGTGACTGTCAGTTATCGTTCTCACTATGCCCATGGGAGAGCGAGCCACCACCAATGCAGACCTGGGCACTGGCTTGCACTGTTGACAAATACTCTGAGTATTAAGTGGAACAGAAACCTGGTGTCATCATATCAAGGAGAGAAACGAGGGTTTCGAACTTTTTCTGCTGCCCCATCACAACACCACCACAAGATATATGCTGTTCTCACCAAAAAACAATTTCCAGTGGATATACACAATGTAAGTTACTTTGACCAATCCAAATTATCACACACTTGACTTTTGTTTGATTGCTTCAATTGCATTTCCATTTGTGCAGTTTCTCACTCTTTATTCATCTATGCAACAAGGCTGTTTCAGATGAGGCAGTTTTTGTGAAAGTCTTTCATATGCAGCAGGAAGGGCGAGAGACCATCGCGCCTTCAAAGCCAAAGGACCACCAACTGAAGAAGGCAACAAAAAATTCTTCAGTAACAAAATCACCACCAACAGATTGGGCATCTCCTTTGTTGTAACACGACCAGTTGAGAAATCAAGTCCTGGCAGTTCCAAACCCTTCAACTGGACAACTTCGCAACTCAACGCAGTGGCCGACCCCGGAGTCACAGACATATATACCTTGGTATCACCCCAAGACATATTGAAGAGCCAAGTGATGTTTGCCCCCAATAAGTGGAGGCAGGCCCTGCCAATGTCAGCATACCTGAGGCGAGATGGCCACGTAGAAGGAGAAAAAAGCCAGGGACAGCATCCAAGCAGAAAGACAAGAAGCCTTGGTGGAGTGGGTGGCACCAATGCAACCATGGGGAGGACAGCAAGTGCTGCCTCTGCAACGACATTCCCTACTTCAAGCCCATTCACATCAGAAACACTGAGTGGCACAAGTGGGCAGGCCACAATGTGTACGCCAAGAGAAGAGCCCAGAGACTGGATTGGGACAACAACGTCAAAGTGTTGGAAAGAAATCCATCAACCCCAAAGACTCCCTGGGGAAGAATATGTTGCATTCATCATATTCTATGCCAGTTCTTTTTCGGTAATGGCATACAAACTTTGTGTCCCTCAACGATGGGATAATGACTCAAATCTTTTTACGGCCACAAAAAAAATATTAGTTAAGGTATAATTTCTGACTCCCAGAGAGGCGGTAAAGATTCAATACATATTGAAAAAACCGGAAGCATTCCACTACTTGTTCAAAAAGCTAGTTTGAGGTAATATAGTCTGTCCATTTCTGATTTATGTTGTTACTCTGTCTTCACATTTTCATCTAGGGTGATGTGTCCCAGGAGAAAGCATCCATTGCTGGTCACTAGCTCGTACTATTGTTATCTCATTTTTATTCTTTATTATTTTTTTTCCTTTCTTTTTCTTGTTGGTGCAGACTTTGGTCTGGGATGGGGTTGGCAAATTAGGAATGTGTTTTGTTGTACGTCGCTTGCTTCTCTGGCAACTGATCCTCTTTTGTTTTCGTTTTCTCCCTTTTCTGTTTCATTTTTTCATTTTCTATAAATTTTTTCGACATGTACTTGTTGGGGTCCTTGTCACTCGTCTTTAATTGTGAGGGATAATCCTAAATTCACCCCTCCAAGACCCAAACGTTGGAGTTGCTATATGCGGAGGATAAGCCTCACAATTTCAGCATGAGTTCCAACCAATGTATTCAGGATGAGTTCCAATCGGTCGAAATAAATAAGTGAAGGGCATAGGACCGTCAAACGAGATCGTTAAGATATCCGCGCTCAAATAACTTTAGAGTGAAGCAAAATGCAAAGAAACTCGAAAAATCTTGCGAACTGGAGTAGAGCAACACAAAGGCTTTTTTTTCATGGCAGCAGAAAGCCCTGGACGAAACCAGCATAGTATGAATGGAAAGACGTAAAATTAGCTCAAGTTATTTTTCCTGGAGCGGCTTAAGGATTCTGTGTGAGTTTTATATTGATATGACAGGGGTTTTCCATTCCATAAAGGAAGAGCAAAGATATGTGGACTGGTCCTAGTGGTATAAGCACTTCCCTCCTAGTGTCCTTCTTTGGGCCGCATCTGAGTGCTTCTCGCAAGCACATTGACGGATTGATTACAGTTTACTTATTTGAACACATCATTGAGCTATGGAACTGAAACCCACAAAGTTCTCAAACAGCTTCCCAAGATATTCATTTCTGTTTACTCTTATTTTTGTTGTTGTAGTGGCTTTGCCCCTCGTCATTTACAGCTGAGTATTAAACACAGATCACTAGATTTCAATTTCTTCTACACGTCAGTCTACTGGTATCTGGTCTTTGGAACCAGATTTTAGAGGGAGAGGTGGCAAAGCAGCGATGTCAACGTCCAGCTTGACTTCATTGCTGCAATTGAGCGGTGTCTTCCCGTCTATGGGTTGCCGTCTGTCTGAGCTCGCCAAACTCGTCGTTCGTACAAACGAGCTCTCATTATGCAGCCGAGCCCTTTCCGCGTTTTGTGATACCGCTGCCCAGTGCTCCCGGTTCTTTTTGATGTTGTGGCGTAGGCTTCGAGTCCGCTGATCACCTTGTTTATAGAGCGACCATGCCTCAAACATTGGCGCGACGAGGATGTCAATGAATCCAATCTAGAATCTGTTTCAGAGGAAGGCAGAAAGCCAGCAGTTGTTTGGCAGTGCTTGCAGCCGACGAACCTGACACTTGGCAATGTTTGGGGCATTTCTGTCCATGAACTGGCTGATAGGAAGGCCGGCTTCTCTTTCCTCGTCACCTTGCCTGTAGAACTCTTCCATTATCGAGTCAACCCATTTCACAGCAAGACCCGGGGCCTTGGAAGGGTTGTTCAGATCACTGCATTTTATGGCAATCTCCATAACAATCAGTCGATTTTCTTGTGTGTCCAGCTTTTGCAGCACGTTCGTTACGAGCTTTGCCTTGAATCTTGTAAGATACTCAAAGTGCTGTACGACTTTATTAGTTTCGAATAAAAATTTGCCCTTGAGACAACCTTTGCCATGTCGGTGCACAGAATGAGTCTTATGATGATCCTCCTCAACTCTTCGTACTCCTCAGGGCTGAACTCCGAAAATATATTTTGATCGGAATTACTGGTTATCTGGAAGACGTGTGCGGCGTGGTGGTATTCGTTGACTGATGCGTCGGAATAGAGAATGGCGAATTCGTGGCGCGTTTTCACAAGAAACTGATTCGTGTAGCCCTGAATGAAGACGGCTGTGAATACGAGGTTCTGTGATGATAATCTCATTTATTGCTTACAGGATGATCCACGTCGTGACCGATGGCAGCGATGATCCCCGCAAGCTTCTCCACGTTTGTAAACTTTTCGCTCAAGGAGTCATCGCCGAATGCAAGGAATTTTAGGGAATGTAGAACGTCGGCGGCATGTATGCAATTATGGTATGGATGTGGATGGTAGGCAGCTTCCATCATCTGTTCAATAATAAAAATTCAATTTCGGGCGGGAACTTTGAAGCAAGTGGTGTGACTTACCAGAAGCCATCGATGAAAGCAGTCTTTTGTTATTGGAAAGTAAGAGAGAATATTCATTTCCTCCATAAGCCAAACGCCGGAGAAATAGAGAGGGTGGCCACCGGACAGCTCGCTCAGGTCGAACATATCGATATTCCACGAAAGATACCATAAATCCAAGTAGTCCTGTATCATAACTCGATTCAGCTGCGAGAAGTCTTCGACCGGCTTCTCCAGTTCTGTGTGAACAGCGTAGCTTTTTCTCGGCTGATCCAGGAATACCGGGCCCCCCTCAGACTCAGAGGAGAAAGTAGAGGGCAAGTGCGCGTTGGATCCGCTCACATCACGTCCCATAGACTGGCTGTCGTGATCCTCTTCAGGCACATCGTCAGGGCCCCTTTTTATCGCAGATCGAAACCGCCGCTGTCGCCGGGTTGAGCCTACTCTTCCGGTGGATCCTTTTGGGAGCGTTCCGAGCTCGCCTGATTCCTCCTCGCCCCCTTCGTTGTCCTCCTTTCTCTCCCCTCTCGAATCGGAAACATTCGTGCCCATGACCGCTTGAAGCATGAATTTCTGGACATCTCCAGTATGGTTATCAAAAGTCGGAACGTAGGACTTCGCTCCAGAGAGGAAGGCGTTAACGAGAAAGTCAAAGTCCGCGTTCGTCACCGCATTCTTTCTAAAAAATCCCGCACGGTAGTTTACACGGAGTCGATCGATGAGATCAATCGCTTTTTGACCAGCCCCTTCGTTTTTCGTCGTTTCCTTTTCATTTCCGCGGGATTTCAGAATTAAAGTAAGGACTCCGTAGTCAACATAAACACTTTCCCTCACCTCATTTTTAGCTCTCGATAGTTCATCAAGAAGCTTTCTATTCCGCAAAAGCCGAACTTGAAGTAAAATAGTGAACACGACAGTTAGAACGAGAAGAAAGCCGGCCGGTACGCCGATGCCGATTGCTAAAGTATTCAGCTTCGATTGAGACACTAGGTCCACCCAATCGATTCTTCCTTAGTTTATTTAAAAGAGAGCTGCTCATTACCTTGCCGACAGGGTGGTCGTATCCACCCAGCGTTGCTCAAGGTTGACCAGCTGATGTTCGTTTGATGTTTGAGACTAACACCGATTGGAATGAAACTGCCATTATTAAACAGAATTGTGAAGGACCTGTAATATAATCAGTAGCCAGCCCTGCAAAGCTCTTCGACATTGAACGAACCCATCTCGGTCTGCACTTCCTGGTTCAAACTCGACGGACCCAGTCACAGTCACCAAATTAGGATTCGTAAAGTAGCTTGCCAGCTTGCCAGCTCCGGAAAGCGCGTCAAAGTCTGCGCTACTGACACCGCTGGGACGGGCGTTCGTCCTAAACCCTCCTCTGGCAAGCAACGCCGGATTTTCCCAAAGAGTTGCGTTACTGCGCATCATCTGCAACGAAAGAGGAACTCGTAAATTTGTGGAATGCTCATACCATGACCTACTCTGTCAAAACCATCGAGAAGCAAATGCAGGCACGTGTTGGAAAACCTGAAGAAACTGTAAACGCCCAGTTTTCGATCTCAAATGTACTGACATGTATCCACGTTGCGGTTGTATGGTGGTTATGTTTGGATATCTATCCGTGCTGGATGAGTTTCAGTGGCCCAAAGACAAGCTACAGACCTTGCCGCCATGAGAGGATCATTCCAGCGACTCAAAAATTGATTATACTTGTCGCCTGATCCTTCATCAGCAGACACTCCAAACATTCCGCTGAAAGTTGTGGAGTTGCTCTTGTCCATGCCTGCCATGGTGTTGTCATCCAGAATCCACGTGTATCCGTCCGGCGGAAGCATCGATAATTGCCTGGCGTGAAAGAAACCAGTTCAACGCATCAGTTCAACGGGGACTTAACAATGGCTTTTCACGTACTCAGCTTCCACGAAGCACGAAAGCAGAAGGTCCGAATCACCAAAAAAAACGATAACCATGACGCTGGACTCTTTGATGGCCTTCAAGGCAAGGCGGCATTGCAAGGCCGAGCTGGTGCTACTCATAACTTCAAAGTGAACGGACGTTGATATGTTAAACTCCGCAGCCATCTGAACCATATTTGGGGATGCTAGCGAGCGAGGCAGTTAGAATCCTCGCAGTAGCTTCTTCGACTACAAACCCGCGTACGGTGACGTGGAGGAATACACGAAGGCAATTTCGTCCCATTGGTTCTGCTGGATGAAGCGAAGTGTAGTGTTGACTTCTGCCAGAACGTCAGGCCGCATTCGAAGAAAGGTGGACCCGATTTCAGTCAGGATCATGGCATTAGAGGACTCTGATAGTAGTTTAGTTGCCGCCATTAATTCTTCGCATCAATTCGTGCAACGCACCTTGTCCATCACAAACGGGTAAATCAAACATCGATCCAGCAACGACTCCTTCTATGGAGGGAAGAGAGCCGTCGACTTTGCGCCGATGAAGGTAACTATTTGTTTGATCTCTGAGGCTAAAACTTACTAGTCAAACCAAGAACAGCGCCCGTAGTTCCAGTGAGAATGTAGTAAATGTCCTTTGCGATGTTCGCGCGACTCGTTTCAAACGATATTATGTCAACCCAGACGTTGCTCATTAAGCTTCCCTCAAGGGATAGAATATCCAGCTGCATGTACAAACTTGACAGAAGTCCTGCCCAGTACGTATTCGCCTGTGGGATCGGCGCCAAAAATATAACTGTTTGCAGATTTTCCTTTCCTGCTGGTCGAGTACGAATGGGAAGGCCACTTGGAGAGAAAGAAACTATTGGGCTTGGTGTCTCAACGGCGCCATTGGCTGCAAGATCTTTCGACAGAAAGTCTCGGTGGTGGGGAGAGTCTTCCGCTTCGTACTGTTTGACTACTGGGTTCGATGGAGGGCTGGCCGGTTGTGCAGCAGCAAGGAACTTTGAGCTGCCCGAGCACAAAAGCGCCCAGCACAATAAGCTCATTTTTAGTCTCCAACGGTAGATCGGTCCAGTATTTGTGCGCTCGGGTGTTCTGGATGAGATGACCACATTGCGGGTGAAAGGGTGACGGAGCGGACAGCTGTTGCAAGGATCAGTCTGTTCCCTAGCCAGCATCGTTGACGCGTCGATTAAGAACCAAACACGTTCTCGGGGCTTCTGCACGCAGTCTTCTTTTGAATCGAGTGTGTAGAGGGGCGAAATTGGAGGCCGATTCGAGGTTGGCCCTGTGCGGCTAACCACCCCACGCTCTGGAGTCTGTGAACAAGTTGATCGCAGCACACTTAGACTCCAGTGCCAGTCCAGCAATCCAGAAGGAGTCACCAATCCTAACTCCTGAGATTGCCGGAGTGGGCGAGACTGCTCGTTGCGATGAGAAGAACGAGAGGGACAAGGAAGAGATGGACTTTTCGCTACGCCCCGTGATCGCATTCGGGGGCGATGGGTCGTTGGGGGGGATCAAGAGTAGGCACGTTATTGAGTTATCTTTCAACCTGAAAGACTTAATTATTTTTGCTTCACCTTCTGCGAGCGCGCCAGTCGCCGCCATTGTTCGCGTCACTGGCCGATCTCTGTCTCCCACCCTCAACCTCGGCGCGCTCCAGCGCGACGCGTCTTTGTCTGTCCGCGTTCTCGTTTCTCGCACTCTGTCTCACTATGGTCTGTCTCTCTCTGTCTCTCTGTCTCTCTCTCACTCTCTCTGTCTCTCTCTCTCTCTCTCTCTATCTCGGGGCAAAAATTCATTCGCCTCAATCGAGCGGAAAGAATGCAAGGCCTACCCCGACAGGAAATCCAGTGAATGACTGTGATATAGCGCAAAGGACAGACTTCAGTGTTAGAGAAGCACTTCTGCTTCGAGTCAGGGATCGAAGGTTGGACAAATGCAGTATCTGGGTTCAGAGCTGCTTACTGCAAATCACCAATGACTCTCATTCTTTCTCCCTCCTGCTGAGTCTGCCGAACCTTCATTGGGACAAGCTTTGAGGTTCCGCTTGCGAACGCCTATTACACTCAGAGCTTAATAAAATTCTCCTTCGTCCTCTGGGAGATAACCTACGTCTGCTTGCACAAACAAAATTGTGTGGGTGTGGAACCTTAATGGCATCTAAAACCCTTGGCCTTACCAGCTCCTAAGGCTCTCCGCGGACGGGCCTCGGTGCCGGCGATCTGTTCCGGTCCGTCTAAACTCGGACCCATTTTGAATTTTGGCTGGCGGACCCGACCCGGATCGGACCCGACCAATTTTAGTTTTGTAGCACGGTCTGTGGGTCTGTCACACCGTCAAAAGTGGTTGACTATATATGAACCACTTCAAATCTTCGCATTTACACCGCCACAGACTACCAAACCCCAGCAGACGCATTGTTTAACTCGAAACTGCAGCCTTACCTGTCGGTCCGGCCAGTCCCGGAGCGGACTGGACCACTCTTCTTTGCAAACGGCACGGCCCCTCGGAACGGACCCACACTTCTCATAACGGACCCAGACCGGCGTTTTTTTTGGTCCGTTCTGTTCCCTGGAGAGCCTTACCAGCTACCCAGGCACCACCCAATCTTTGTTCCTCTAGTCTATAGGCTATAAAGTTAAAAGAATTTGCCAGCACAAGAAATTTGTCCAGATATTCAGAAATTTGATAATTCAAGTTCAAGACCTAAAAGAAATACGTGCTGCGGTACGGTACATGTCAAGAACAGGGCAGGACAGGACAAGGCATACAAGGAACTGAGAGGAGTGAAGATTGTATTGGAAACAATAATTCACTTGAGGGATGGGACAGGTCTCCATCCCCCTTTATACGTTTTGAGAGCCTTCCTTGTCAAGACTCAAAGAAAGTTCCAGAAAGAACAATTGGTAATACAATGATACCAATGATACCAATGACAACAACAAGACCAGTCAGGAAAGCAAAGAAGGTTCCAGAAGGCTCCACAAGGTTCCATGAAGGAATGTTCTAGAAGGTTCCAGAGGTTTCCTGAGGGTGATTCATAACATCATCTCCCCCTTTTAAGCCTCTTCTGCAACTTGGTGGGGTACCTGGTCTTGAACTTGAGCATAAGGTCTTGGCAGTGAGTGAGGTTTGACTCAGGTTCTCAGGTGTTGTCAGCATCTGAGTAACCTTTCCACTTGACAAGGAACTTGAGTGTCCTTCTGTTAGGCAGACTGGTTTGCAGCAAGAGGCACAAGACGGACCCAAACCTATTGTGACTGTCAGTTATCGTTCTCACAATGCCCATGCGGAGAGCGAGCCACCACCAATGCAGACCTGGGCACTGGCTTGCACTGTTGACAAATACTCTGAGTATTAAGTGGAACAGAAACCTGGTGTCAGCAGTTTTCCTCCTCCTCTGCTCAAGCAGATAATATAGGAGAGGTTTTTACCCTGTGCCAGTCACGCTTTCCTAGCAACTATTACAGCGTGCATATCATCATTATGTATCAATTATTCATAACAGAGTTTTTTCTCTTTCTCTGTAAGTTGGGGAGAAGGACCACCCACAAACACATCTCCACTTCATTCACTCCTTCCACTCACTTACTCAGATTAGACTGTTTACTTTGCCCACATGCCCTTGTCCTTGATTCAAACCTCAGTTGTATCCTTTCTTTCTTTCTACCTCTCAGCCACTTGCTTCGCTTTGCACCCTCGACCATAATATAGAAGAGGTTTTTACCCTGTGCCAGTCACGCTTGGCTAGCAACTATTACAGCATGCATATCATCATTATGTTTCAATTATTCATAACAGAGTTTTTTTTTTCCCTTTCTCTCCAAGTTGGGAGAAGGACCACCCACAAACACACATCTCCACTTCATCCACTCCTTCCACTCACTCACTCAGAGTAGACTGTTTACACTTGTCGGGGCTGGGAACCTTGGGCTGTCTTGCTTGGGTGGCTTGGGGCATGTCAGGAACATGGCAGGACAAGGCAAGGCATGGCAGACAAGGAACTGAGAGGAGTGATGATTGTATTGGAAACAATAATTCACTTGAGGGATGGGACAGGTCCCCCATCCCCCTTTTATACCTTTTGAGAGTCTTCCTTGTCAAGACTCAAAGAAGGTTCCAGAAAGAGCAATTAGTAATACAATGATACCAATGATACCAATGACAACAAGACAAGTCAGGAAAGCAAAGAAGGTTCCAGAAGGTTCCACAAGGTTCCATGAAGGAATGTTCTAGAAGGTTCCAGAAGGTTCCAGAAGGTTCCACAAGGTTCCATTAAGGAATGTTCTAGAAGGTTCCAGAGGTTTCCAGAGGGTGATTCATAACATCATCTCCCCCTTTTAGGCCTCTTCTGCAACTTGGTGGGGTACCTGGTCTTGAACTTGAGTAGAAGGTCTTGGCAGTGAGTGAGGTTTGACTCAGGTTCCCAGGTGTTGTCAGCATCTGAGTAACCTTTCCACTTAACAAGGAACTTGAGTGTCCTTCCAAACCACTTGGCATCCAAGATTTGTTCAACCTCAAATTCCTCTTCACCTTCTACCTCAACTGGAGGAGGAGGAGGAACAACTCTGCCTGGAATGGAATTGGCCACAAACTTCTCCAAAAGGCTGACATGGAAAACTGGGTGGATCTTCATGGATGCAGGGAGATCCAGCTTGAAGGTGACTGGATTGATTTGCCCCAAGATCTTGAAAGGTCTCAACTTGAGGTTGTCTAGCTTGGGACTTGGTCTTTTGGACTGCAAGTTCTTCCTCATGCCTGGCCAGTAAAAGTCTCTGGAAGCAAGCTCATATGTCTTGTGCTCTCCTGGGTGTCCAGCTGTTGCTGCATCATGCCCTGTCTTGAGTATCTCAAGTTTTTCCTCTTCTTGGCTGATTTGAATCTTGTGAGGCTTGGGGTCCTTGGAAATAGCATGGGCCCACACACTGTCAGGAAGCAGTGAAAGGTGTGTCTTGGAAGGTGGGGTGAAACCATCTCCCCCTTCAGGTGCAAGGTCTGTCCTTCTGTGCTCATCAGCAGTGGGGCTTGAATTGTTGACTGGGAACTGTGATTCTTGAATCTTTGACTGAGGGTTCTGTTCTTGGCAAAGACTGTGAGCTGTGGAGCTTGAATCTTGAATTTGGACTGTGAACTGTGGTACTTGAATCTTTGACTGTGGGTTCTGTGAACTACAGACTTGGCCATGACTGTGAGCTCTATGAGCTGTGCTGGAATCTTGACTATGAACTGTGAACTGTGAAACTTGAATCTTGGCTGGGATCTGTGAGCTGCAGGCTGATACTGGAGCTGTCATTTGTGGTTGACCTTGGATACTAGGCTGAGAGCCTTGAATCAGGGACTTGAGAGCATGAGACTTGGGGGCTTGACTTGAGTTTTGGGTGACTGTTCCAATTGGTGGAGGTTGGACTTGACCAGTGACCCAATCAATGGCAGGGTTCTGGGCTTGCAGCCATGGTAATCCCAGGATGACAGAGAATGTGGGTGAGCCAAGATCCAATACTTCCAGATTGACCATGGATGGTGGAAAGTCTTGGATGTGGAGGTTTAGCTTGGTTTCATGGCTGATTTCCTTGAACAGAGCATGATTGGCAAAGTGGACCTTGAGGGGTGTGGATTTCTTGATCGTAGGAATGGCACAAGACTTGGCAAGGGTGGCATCAATGATGTTGCAGGATGATCCAGAGTCTATAAGGGCCTTGGTTGTGATGGTTGACTTGGGTGAGAGTTGAATCTTGACATCCATGGTGAGTTGGTGGGGCTTGGAATCTGAGGTGTTTGTGGTGCTGGTGGTGGTGATGAAACAGGGGCAGCTTGGAGGAGGGTCCAGGGAATTGCCCCTCAGTGAGCCTGGACCTGGGAGTTTGGGTGCTTCTTCCTTGGGCAGTCCTTGACAGCATGCTCCTTGGAGCCACAGTAGAAACACAGTCCCTGCTGGGCCCTCCTTGTTTTCTCCTCTTGGCTCAGAGGACCCTTAGGAAGTGTCTCAACTGCATCCACTTGCATGGGTTCAGGAACTGTAAGAGCTTGAGGAACTGGGGTAGGTCTTGATGTAGTTCCTACTTGTCTTTGCTTCAGCCTCTTGGAGTAGAGACTGTTGTCAATCTTGATGGCAAGGAGAATGTACTCTTCCAAGGTCTCAGGGATGTGCAGAGACTGGGAGAGCATGTCTTGGATAGACTCATGGAGACCATCATGGTACAGCTCCATCAGAGCTGCATCATTGTATCCAGAGTCTCTGGCTAGTTGCTTGAATTGGTTGGTGTAGGCCACACAAGATTGCTTTCCTTGCTTGATATGCTTGAGCTTGGATCTTGCTGTCCAAGATGCGTAGGGGTCACCAAAGGTAGCTTCCAGCCCCTCCCAGAGCTCTTGCAGGGTGGTGGGTGTGCTTGGGAGAGATCTGTACCATGATTGAGCTTGACCAGACAGGAGGGTGCTTGTGAAAAGAACCTTGACTTGCTCACTGGGAAATCTTGAAGGTTGGAGAAGGATGACATTCTCCACAGTGGCCATGAAGTTCCTAAGGTCTTTGGCCAGCCCAGTGAACTTGTCAGGGCTGGGAACCTTGGGCTCTCTTGCTTGGTTGGCTTGGGGCAGGGGAAGAGCTTGATGTTCTTGTTGGTGAAGTTGTTGTTGAAGCTGGCGCTGCTGGTGAAGGACTTGTTCTTGAAGTTGGTGTGTCTGTCTTGAAAGGGCTTGTAATTGGTCCATCAAGGCTTGGAAGGCAGTTGCATCAGGGAAGGTGTTGTTTGGGTCAGACATGATGGCAGAGAGTAGTAGAAGAGGGTGAAGTGAATTATGATGTCAGGAACATGGCAGGACAAGGCAAGGCATGGCAGACAAGGAACTGAGAGGAGTGATGATTGTATTGGAAACAATAATTCACTTGAGGGATGGGACAGGTCCCCCATCCCCCTTTTATACCTTTTGAGAGTCTTCCTTGTCAAGACTCAAAGAAGGTTCCAGAAAGAGCAATTAGTAATACAATGATACCAATGATACCAATGACAACAAGACAAGTCAGGAAAGCAAAGAAGGTTCCAGAAGGTTCCACAAGGTTCCATGAAGGAATGTTCTAGAAGGTTCCAGAAGGTTCCAGAAGGTTCCACAAGGTTCCATTAAGGAATGTTCTAGAAGGTTCCAGAGGTTTCCAGAGGGTGATTCATAACAGGGCAGGGGAAGAGCTTGAAGTTCTTGTTGGTGAAGTTGTTGTTGAAGCTGGTGCTGCTGGTGAAGGACTTGTTCTTGAAGTTGGTGTGTCTGTCTTGCAAGGGCTTGAAACTGGTCCATCAAGGCTTGGAAGGTAGTTGCATCAGGGAAAGTGTTGTTTGGGTCAGACATTGGCAGGGAGTAGTAGGAGAGGGTGAAGTGTATTATGATGTCAGGAACAGGGCAGGACAGGACAAGGCAGACAAGGAACTGAGACAAGTGATGA